>NDXZ01051168.1:947-17797 GCA_003055125.1 Paykullia maculata
CTGACGGAATTAGGCCCCTGGCTATCGTTCAAGCTCGATCATATTACCGAGTAGTTACGTTATATTGCTAGAAAGAGATTTATATTAATGCTAAATGAAGTCAGAGACCGACAACAACCAAAACCATTAGGTTATTTGTTTCAAAATATTTAAAAATATTTTATTTAAACAAAATAGGCATAGTCAGATAGACGGGCGCACAAACTGATCGAAAATTCAACTGAAAAAGTGGTTCTCTGTTGATCACAACACTTAAATTTAATTTTTTGAGTTATAACGTTGTTTTAGTAAATGAGCGTTATGTACATAATAGTTGATTGATTTTTTTTAACAGTTATACATGAATGCATAAAAATGTACATGAGTAACAAATATTCACAACAACATACGTAAATATTTATAAAAAAATACAAAATCTACAAAATACAAAATCTAGCAGTTAAAAATCACATTCAGCAATATCTAAAAAAATATATGTATGCACATATGTAAGTATGTATGTATGCATGTATGCACATATGTATGTATGTATATTAATGACAAGAACAAATGAATAAATAAACGTTTTCAATTTCAATTTTCTTGATTTGATTTTCAATTAATAAAATTCCAACAAGAAACACTTGGAAAATACAAACAAGTTAACTTTATTGTAGATATAGCACTTTCTTTAAGGGAATTATATTTAAATGCAATAATAAAATTGCCAATTATGCAAAGTAATTTCTTTTGACGCCAATTTTTTTTAAAGTTTTTGCTTCCAAAGCAACCCCGAAGGCATGAAAATAATATTAAAAAAAAAAGGAAAAAGTACCTACAAGACAAACATTGTTTAACTGATGATATTTATGTTGCTGCTTCTTGATTTTGCCTTTATTATGGTTGTAATTTTTTGTGTGTTCATGTCATGCTGCGACATTTTAAATTATTGGTTTAAATTGCAATACGTGCTCGAAATTTTGCAAAACTTTTTGAGTTGATACTTTAGTCTGTTAGTAGAAATTATAATGGAGGCTTAAACAATTTTGTTAAATATTTGTTAGAAAGTGAGATGAAAATTCAAATAAGAAATAAAACTAAGTAGGAAAGGTTTCGAGCTGTCAAGTTCGAATATGTAATTCCCCTATAGAACATTATATAAAAAATAATATTTTTGCGCTGAATTTTTATTTCGATTCTGACATTAGTTATTAGTCAGCCGATGTTTGGTACCTTATACCACTCACTAGAAATGCAAATAAAACAAGTTAGAGCGCTACATTCGGCTGTGCCAAACCTTATATACCCCTCACCACGTATAGGTATGTTATAAGAAGTGTGTGTCTGAAAGATAGTTAAGTCTTTTATAATATAAACATTTTTTTATGATATAAATTTTTGTTCATATGGGTTTTTCACCTTTATCTTTGCAGATTCTAGGCCATTAGTCCAATTTTTTTTTTAACATGTCTGTAGTTTATCTCAAAGCTGCAACCAATATTTTTTCTTTTGTGTTAAAAAAAGGGATCGTTATTTTTTCGCCTGGATATTCGTTGATGGATATCGCCAGTTTCCACTACCGATTTTCTCGGGAATACTTCCAAAAACTGCTCGCCCTATGCCAATTTCAGTTACATATTTTGTTAGAAAGCGTGATGAAAATTTGCTATAACATTTTATAGGCTCTTTTAAAGGAACTACTCTAAATTTATTTTTTTAACTACAAGCCCAGATGAGAGTATAAGTAAAGAATCTCTTGCCAACATTTGCATAAATCTATAATAACCACTTGTTTTAGTATGTTGCTGTAGAGTGGAGTAAAAAAAGCAACAAGACTAATTTCTATCTTATCAAATATGAACTGAACTGTAGCGAATTTCATTCGCATGACAATAAAAAAACTATAATACTAAGGGATTTTAATAAAAAAAAAGTTATTTGTTTTAAAAAATTTCATATAAACATGTAAATATTTTTTAACTGTTTGCTTTGCAAAATAAAAAGACATAGAAAAATACAATGACGATTTTCGCTTACCCTAGAAGCCACATATGTACATACATGTACATATATACACTATAAAAATTAAACTTCAGATATGTTTTTTAAAGTACAATTAAAAATTTTTTTTTTGAAATTAAAGATTGTTGTGGTTAAATTTTTTCAGAATTATTTTAAACTTTTGCACTACAACAAGTTTTTGGCACATTGTTTCGTGGTTCTTTTGTTTCCTTTTGCCTTAAAGCCAATTTAATTCGTTACTTGCTTCAAATTGCTTTAAATAAATATCAACTCAGCAATCAAAATTCTTATATAATTCCGTTTAGTAGTTTTTTTCTTATACATTTTGTTACTTTCGTTTCCTTCGAAAGCAATAAACTTGTGTTTATTTAAAATTCTTAAATTCATTTTTCTTAGTGTATATTTAACATTAATTTTTGTTATTTAAATGATGTCACGTAGTTGCAAAAAAATATCATCTTAACTCATATATTAAGCTTACAATGATAAAGTATTTGATGTTTAATGGTCAATTATTTAAAACAAACGAAAGTAAGTATATATATACAGATTTAAATAAAAACAAAACGCTTTAAAACTAAGGTACTGAATTTTTACTGAGGAATATATTATTAAAAAAAATTTGATTTATTAAATAAACTAATCCAAAGTCCCGATTTCCATCTTATGCTTTAATTTTATGATTGAAATAACAAAGTTCGTAACGAGTTTATTTAATTTTGAATAAGGATTCAAAATCCTGCCAAAAATAATGAAACTTTAAAGTTAAACAATACCACAATGAAAAATGACCCTAAACTCAAAAATGAAAAATGGCCCCCAAAAATAGGAAAAATGGCCCCAAAGATTTTTTATAAATTTGCAAGGAAAGGAAAAATGGCCTCAAAATTGCCCAAAAAAATTCTAAAAATATTGGCAAAATGAAAAATGGCCCCAAAATCAAAAATGGCACCAATTTTTTACATTGATTTTGGAATAATTTTTCCTGTTTTTTAGGGTAATTTTTTCATTTTTAACTTTGGGTGATCTTTCATTTCGGGAATCACCCAAAATTTTTAAAATCCTTTTGTCCTTTTTTTTAATTTATCGATACCATTCAAAATGGTTAATCGAAAAGCGTTTATGAAAATTAGATTTTAAAAGTATGAAATAATTTTCCAATGAAAGCTGTTTGAAAGGCTTCGTTTAAAAAAGTGCTGTAAACAGCCGGCATTCGGCCGGGCGCAGGAAATATAAACTCTGGTAAATTCGAATTGACGGCTTCTCTATAGCCTTCTGCCGGGCACAGGAACTTTTAATTCTGATGGTTTCCAGACACCGGCTTCGCGAAGTTAAAGATTTTCTTGATAAAATGACTAATAGCGTCCTATGAACTCTATAACACTTTAGTCATGTATACTACGTGACGTCACGACGATGTGGCAGAAGTACTTTTGTTCCTATCCAAACTTTAAAAAGGCCAAAATAATAATAGTATTTCAGCAGTTTATCCCTAGGTGTCACCTAATAAGCAAATCTAGCATGCGCTGACATTAGTTAATGTTCTATTGTTTAAAGACCTACATATTATATTGAAACCATTTAAAAATACAATTTTATATTTAATATTTTTTTCTGGAAAATGATCAAAATTTATGTTTTCCATTTGACATGTTAGAAAAACTTGTTATACTTTTAAAAACAAGCCAAAAAAAAAAGTTGGTCAAAGTCATATTTTCTTTTCGTTGGAATAATTTCAGTTTTTATTTTAAAAATTTCAAAAAATGTTTTGTTTATTTGAAGAGGTCACCCTTCATTGCATTTACAAGACGTTTCTTTACATGTTGAAAGATATTAAAATTTATATTTATTACTTTGCAAATTTTTTTTAATAATTATTTTTATACATATTTTCCTTTGCAATTATTTGTAATTTATAGCATTACTAATAATAAATACTAAAAGCAATGAGACGTGTGATTTTCTCTGCATTTTTTATTTTATTTGGGAGAACAGTGGAAATATGTTGATTAAAGTATAACAATTTAAACAAGACTAAGGCCGAAACAGTTACTAATGACTGAATTTCTAAACTAAAATGATAACTACAGTTTAACTAATACAGGCTTTTGGTGTCTTAACTAATGGCAAACTAAGAGCTGTGAAAAAATATCAATGGCTAAACCATTACCATTATTTAACTAATGACAGTGAATTTGGGCACAAGAAAATAAAAACACATTAAATAATCTTAAACAAATGAAACTCTTATTTATTTTATTGAGAAATTTATAGTTTTAAATTGACATCCTTTATTTTGGGTATTTATTTTCATATATTTTAATTTGGATTCTAAATTTAAAAAGAAAGACAAGTGCTTACACAGCTTAAACACACAAAAGGAAAAAAAGTTTTCATTGTTGTAATATGTATGCTTCCACCGATACACACATAACAACTGCAACTGATCCACTAAATGAATTACGATACGGGATTAAAAGTGCGGTAAGTACGGATATTCTAAAGTTAAGGACGAAATGCTAGATTCAAGAATGATAATTTTAACATAAAGGACTTCATTTATGACAAATAGACCTAATTTAGAAATTTTGTTCTTTTTCTAAATTTTATTAGCATAATTCTTGAAAATAGTACCGTTTTCGACTTGCTTTAAGAATATTTGAGTATAAATCATTTTAAAAATTTTAAGTACGATTTCATTTAAATTTAAGAATTTTATTCTAGATTTTTTTTTGCGTCATATATCATTGTGCTTTGACACCTATGTACATATATATGTATGTATGTAGGAGATTTTTTTTATTTCTTACAAAATAATAGCAACAAATATTATGGCATTACTTTTGTGCCACCCTGTTTGAAAAATAAAAATTTATAGAAAATTGTCATGCACTCGTGAAAAAAAGACAACATGAAATTTCATGACATTGAATTCTTTTGAACACGAAAATATTTTTGTTATTTCTTGTTTTGTCTCTTGTTTTAAAAGAAATACACAGAAAAATTTAATTTTATATTAAAAGATTTATGGCTTTTTATGTGTATGTATACTATATTATAAAAAAAAAATATTTTTTTATTTTGGATTTTAGGAAACAGAAAATAATTTCATTAATTTTCATTAATATTTTAAAATATTCTGTTTTGTATAACTAAAAAAAAAGTGTCAATATTTAATAATATTTATGTAAATAAAGATTTTTGTTTGAATAATCTTTTTAAAATTCCTTGAACTTAAACTTTTTTTTTAAATTATTGTGTATAAATGTAGGCACAAAGTCACATTGAATTATGTCATTTACCGTGTTTGAATAACACATTTTTTCCGCATTGTTTTCTTTTGTGGCAGTAATATAATAAAGTGTTTTTAAACTTTTTATAATTATGTTCTTTATTTTTTTTTTTTAATTAATCATTTAGTTTTCTTTTTTTTCATGCTTTAATAAAGCACCTTAATTTGTGGCTTCAAAATACATATTTTGTTTTTCTTTTTATTATTTAAAAAAAAAATATTTTTGCAATTTCTTTAACTATTTATAAGCTATAAGCGTCTATTATGCCTTTAGTATTTTTAATATGACAGCCGGCATCAGGTGTTGGTTGTCTAAAGACAACGTTATAGCTCGACTACAAAAAGTTGTGATTTTGTTATTTTGTATCCGTAATAGACAAGTTGTGGCACAAAGGTGTTATTAAGGAAATTAAAATGTCTATTTAAGGATGTTAAATATACTTTATAATGTGTGGCGAAAACACAAAGTATAAACGTAATGCAGCAGATAAGAATGAGAAAAGTTTTAAATAGATTCAACTTTAAAGAAAGTTTGATTTCTAGCAAAATATTTTATGATTTTAAAACATTTTGTTTAATTTTTTTTTTATATTATTTACAAATCTAAAACAAAATTATTTTGTTCTTCGTCTTTAATTGATTTCTGTTACTCAATTAAAATTGATTTTAGTAAAAAAAAAATTGTACTGATTTTGAAAGACGTTTTTAAAGGACATTTTTTAGAAATGTAACAATTTAATATTGTATTGTATCTCAAAGAAATCGTCATATTTTTGCTTTAAAAGTTAAACCTTTATCAGTTTAAAATTTAACCATTTCAGTTTATTCTACTGAAAATATAAATTTAGTTCCGAACAAATGTTTTCATTAAGATTAAAAGTTATTGGCCACCGATTACCATACAGGGAAAAACCATTATTTTTTAAATTTCCTTTAATTTCTTTGAGACTTGTTTCTATTAAAAAAGTACGCAAGGAGAAGTCAAAGTTGTTGTCTATGTCTGCTTGCTTTGCTGTTTTTTCAGCAATTTATTTACTTCCTAATGCATGATAGGGATGAAGAAAGCGCTTATTAATCACGATAAAGAGACCTATAAAGTGGGACATCATTTATGAAAATCATATGTCTACAAGCGCTTCAGTAAGAAATTTAATGATTTTTTGTTAATATGCAAAAATATGTTTCTTTATAGGGAAGAAACACTCTAACGTAAATGTAACACTTTTTTTAATGTTTTGCTTAACAAAGTTGAGTTTAAATATTCGTAAATATTTAGTAACGTTCCTAAATGTTTAATAAAAATGTTTTCTACACATATTAGAATATCCCAATTGTTCTCCCAACCACTTAACAAATAATGATGTTACTATTTCAAAAAGCTTACTGTAAATTTTCTAACAAATTTACTTTCAACTTGTTGGCTTTTATCTTTTGAAATGTCTTAATGTAACAAAGAACAAACGGATTTAAATAATGTTTTGTTAAACAAAAAGCTTTTAAAATTGTGTATCAGAAAGGTTAAATATTAATACCCGAATAATCTTTATATAAATAAACACTTGTTAAAATAAATGTTTATTTTATGCAAAAATGTGTTAGAAAGTATTTTTCGACACTGCACCAAATAATAAACAAAAACCGCTGACCTATTGAACTATTTTCTGTATTTCTATCATCTTAAAATAAAATAAAACATTTTTTTTTTTAAATATAATTGTATTTTTTTTTATAAAAAAAAAAAATTTTTTTAATGAATAAAATTTTGAGAACTTGAATAAATTTCAATTGAAAAAAATTTTCTTTGGTAAACTTTGTAACCAAAGTAGCATTTGGAGAGTTCATATCCATATACGGGAAATATATTTTTTCTTTTATGACAGTTAGATTGTCATTTACCATATTTGCCTGTAAAGCATAACCACCATATTTATAATTTTTTTTTAGGTTTTTTAAGATTTATTGAACAAATTTTGTATTTAAATTTCGTTCAACAAACACGTGTAATATTTGCTAAAACAAATCTGCACCTAGAAAACCTGTAAAAGCCGCTTCGAAATCTATTGGCAATCATCTTTTTTAGCAACACTTATGTATATAAATAACACTCCTTCAAAAGCAAATTAAAACTGGTAATTAGTCGTAACAATTTTGTTTTGCATAAACAAACTTTAAATAGCAAAATAATTTTACACTACGTACAACAACAACAACAGCCAGTCAAAATGTTATGGTACATAAATTTTTTTTAAAAACCTTTTAAATATGACTTGAAAATAAAACAAAATAAAAACATTCTTGTTGTTGTGTTGTTAGTTGCTTGTAGCAAATTGTTGTTTCACTTAAACTCAATGTGGTAAAACTTTTTTTGTTTGTTTTTTGTTGTTGTGATTGTTACTGTTGCTGTTGCCATTTTGTTGTTTCCCCACATTTTAACATTCTATTATTTAAAGCTATTTTATGTCTAAACTTATGCATAAACTTATTCGTTTCGTATTAAAATTCTGTTTCAGCTGGCGTTTCTTGCCGCTTCTGCTACGTTTTATACTCATTGTCGTTACCACAAGAGCTGATAGAGGATATAAGTTTGTCATTCTGTGTGTAACGCCGACAAAAAAATCCAACAAAGTTAATATGTACTGTTGACCCATGTGACTTTTTGTCTTGATTAAGCTATGGCCGTCTGTCTGTGGGAAACATTTTAACCGGCAAACTACTCAGCCTATTAAAAAAAATTACTTAAATTTTTATTAATTTCTAAACGCACTTTCCCAGCAAAAACTGGGTAATGACTTGTTCTTACTCAACAACATACTTTTCAATGAGTATAACATACCATCTGCATTACTAAGAAGTGGTTTTCTAATAACAAGTTTATATTGTAAAACGTAATAACTTATTCATGAGATATCTAAAAAGAAATAAATAAAATGCATACACTTTGGCTAAAAAAATTGTTAGGAGCCATTTGAATTAGTTATTATGATTCTCATTTGGGTTTACAAACTGTAAGTATAAGTAAATATATTTTCGACGGATGTTTAAGAATTTCATGACGGCTTTTAAACCGATTCTAAAGTTTTTTTCTAAGTGTTTCTGTAAAACGTAACGTACAGAAGTAACAAACCTAAAGGCTGGGATACATAGAGTCCGTCACACGTTTCGTCGTCATTTTCAACTGAAAGCTAAGTTGAAATACATGTTTTCTTATTACCTTTGTCCCATTCGGTACGCCACCGTCAAGGCAAGGTACTAAAGTTGGGCAACTTTATACTTTTAACGTACGTTAAGTAGTTTGACAACTATTAGCTGACTTTTTACTTTAGCTTTTTGTGTTGTGTGTCCGTTTACAAAGTATTTATTGTGTCAGCTTTTTCTGCTGTCACGTTAATGTCAGTTACAAATGACGACGGATTACGTATGACGGACTCTGTGTGTCCCAGCCTTAAGTTTTGTTCTTAGGAAGCCGAATATAATACATTATTAATAATGAGTTCTGTAGACCCATACAATACATTTAATATTTTACTCATTAAAAGCAAGTAGTTATATATTGTATTGCCTCATATAATTCCTGATGTATAATCTAAAGGGCGGCTTTATTTGCCGATAGTAAGTAGTTACTTAATGATAGTAAGTAGTTACTTAATTTAAACTTTTTGTTTTTGTTTGAAATATATTTATTCGAAACGAAAATATCGTTCGCATTTGTGGGCCAGGCAGTAAATTAATGACTTCATAAAATCCCTATTTGTAAGCAAGGGTGGTAATGACTTGCTTCCAATGACATCGCCCTGTTAAATTAATGGGTTAAAATGCCAAAAGGTAAGTAAGTAGTGCAACTACTGTATTTTTATCATTTCAACTCATTACAAAGCAGTGCAAGTTTTTGTTGGGTTGGTATTGAAAATGAGGTAACTAATAGAATTTATGCTTGGAGCATATAAATAAGAGTTATAGCGCTATAATTAATTAAAGGCAATGACCTTAATTGTGGCAAGATGTCAACAAATATTTTTACCCCCACATTCATAAACGATTAATAAAGTTATCAAAGGTTTATAAAAATGATTTTGTATACAAAATCTGCCTAATAAACCTTTCATAAAGTTATAAATTGTTTATAAATGAACTTCCTCTAAATTATAAATAATTTAAAAATATATGAACATAAAGTTAAAACACATCAAGCTTCTTTCATTACACTAGGCAACAAAATTGAAAAACCACTATGTAATTTTGATGTATTGTGATTGCAGTAGTACAGATATGCTTCAAATTTTAAATTCTATGGAGAAGTTTTTTTTTAACTTTTAAGTAAAATTCAATATTTTTTTAGACGTTTCACCACATAATTAATTATAACTCAAAAAAGGTTAGTCGGATATTATTAAAATAAACTTAGAAAAATTAAGATTTACACAGCCTTTAATCCTTTTATGTATTGCGTTTCAATCGGCTCAGTAGTTTCGGAGTTATAATCAATAATAAAAGCAAAAAATATTTTTTTTACTTGAAAATAGCAATTTTTTTTGTTTAAAAAAAACATAAAAACGGCAAAATGTAAAAGCAAGAAAAAGAAATTTCGATCATAAAAATCGATTGATTATTTTCGAATTTAGTCACAATAAAGTGAACTTGCTCATTTTCACAATTTTTTTTGGTTTATATCTCAGTCGGTTATTGATGGATCTTGCCAGTTTTTAATACCGAATTTCTCGAAAGTATTTCCGAAAGTTTGATACCACATACAACCCTGGGCGACCTATGGGAGTTGTTGATCTGTGTTATTTTTAAACTTATATTTAAAAACAAAAATACATAGTTACAAAACATATTCGGTAAATTGTGTTGTAGACAATTTTTACTAAATGTTTTAAAGATTCTTTAAGAAAATACAATATTTGGCAAGTATTGAAGTTTTTTAAGATTCGATAGGGCGGAGTGTAGCATTCCAACTTGCTTCTTTAAATAAAATAAAGTTTCATTGATGTTTTATGTTGGTTCTACTTAAGTATTTTTGTTCTTTTTTGCACAGTAAACGTTTACACACCCATATAATTTATATCAACCTCAACATAAAGTGAAATAAAATAAAGTCAAGAAAAAATGCAAGGAAAACTTAGCGTAAAGAGAGAGATAAATAAAATTAACTTCTGTTTAAGCTATTCCATTTACTGTTTTGTACTATAACGTATTTTATGAGGACACTATAAAAAAAAACTATTCTAGGAAATGTGTGTTAAGGATGCAGAAACTAGTTTATAAAATTCTTTAAGCAAAGTTAGTTTTTTTTTTATTTTATTTATTTTATCTTGGGTTTTGCATAGAGTAGAACAAAAAAGCCAACTTTATTGTATTTAAAACAATTTGTAATGGGTGTTTAATTTCGCATCAGAAACAAACTTTATTATGAAACTTAAAAAACGAAAAAAAAAATTGTTCATATTATATATGTTATGGCTTAATGAAAGTTTTAATGTGGAAAACTTTTTTACGCTTAAAGTCAAAACAGAATAACAAGCTGCAAGAAAAACTTGAAATTATAGAGACTTAATTACATATTAATTATTCGTCTTTCTCGAAAGATTACTTCAAAAAAAAAAATATATATACATATATTATAAATAAAATAGTTTTTTTAAACCTGTCTTAAGAAAAATTTTTTAAAGTTGTATCTAAAAACGTTATTTACTTTAAATGTCTAATAACTTTTGATATTCCAACTTCTTGAAAAATGAAAGAATATTTGTTAATATTTAAACTTAAAGCAATTTTCTTAAATAATCCTTAAAAATGTCTTTTTTGATTTAATTTTTTACACACAAAAATTATCATTATTTTGTTCTCATATTGCCAACAGAATAAAGACTTTCAAATAATTTAATTTAGCTACTAATGACATTTATTTATATTAAACGAAGACAAGATTACCTGCTACAGATTTGTACTTCTTTTTTTCATTATTATTATTTACCAGAAGAAAAACTCATTAAATAATTTTTTCTTAGACGGATGTCCTTAAATTGTTGTTTGTTTTACTTACCTATAAAGAAATAAGAGAAGAAAAAAAAACATTAGTTATTACATTGAAACAAGAAAGTAATAAGATGCTAAAAAACAAGAAAGTTAGGATGATATATTCAGCTTTGCCAAATGCTTAATACCCTTCACCCTATAGCTTTACTTTTTACTTTCGGAACAAATATTTCTAAATTTATTATTGTCATATGTATGCTTTATGCACGTACAGACATAATGAAACCCATTTAGTGTTTTGTTGTAATAGGTATGCTTTAAAAAAATTGATATTTGTGTAAACAATTTTAAAAAACCCTTATCTTATTACAACGTTTGATTTTTGTGTAAGAAACAGAGAAAATCGTGTGCGTTTTTTTTATATCTTAGCCACTAAGGGAACGATGTTGTTGATTTTTCTTATAATTTTAAATGATCTGTAGGGCATTTATGACTTTAACATAAACACGAAAATTACTTAATCGACTTTCGTATACGTGAGAATTTAAAATTTTTACTTTACAGCGACGTAAAGGAATATTGTAGAAATTACAAACGCAATGATAAACATACAATAAATACTCTTTCAATACATAGTGAGAGATATACAAATTGAAATCACTTATATAAATCAAAATGATAGAAATTAAGTCAATGCCAATACAAAAGCAAAATAACAGCAAATTAAATTATTTCTAAGGACTTGATAAAGTTGTACTTTAGTAAATATAATTGTAATTTAAAATGTTTAAGAAGGAACTGTGTAAAATTATAAAGAAAGATACAACCGAGTCTTAATAATACAATAAACACAAACACAATTTTATTTTAGCCTTAAAAAGGTGAATAACAATATATTTGTATGATGTATGTATGTGTATGAAAATATATTGTGTAAAAGAAAATAACTTGAAAAAAAAAACGATTTGTAAACAATTTTGTAAGAAATAAAATACCAGAAATAATTATGAAATAAAAAGATTAAAATGAGAAGATAAAAATTATTACGTTTTTTGTTGAAGCTTTGGTTAGATTATCTTTTTTTTAACAAGTATTTATAATGAACGTTTTTCAAAACACAAAGGAAATAATTTTTACAAAGAAAAATTATTGTGTGGAAAAGCTCTAAGATAATAACCAAAACTAGTTGAACAATATATTTCTTAAATTATTGTTACAAACTATAACGAAGCGTTTATTTTTAGTAATTTTGAGTTTTTAATTTTCCAACTTTTTTTTCATGAGCATTTTTTAATATATTTTTTAAATTAATTCTTAAATTTTTTGTTATATTAATAAAACAGGTTTTTTTAAATCTTATTTAAATCTATATAAGAACAATATCATGTTAAAATTTTCCTATAACAAGCAACTGAAGGTCGCACATATTTTGCCAATCTAGCCGGACATCACTTTTTTTTTTAGCTTATATTGCTTCTTAAAAGTTATTTTAAGCTCGTAAGTCAATGAAACTTGACAGAAATATGTGTTATAGTCATAAGCTGGTAAAGCTTGAAAATAAGAAAAATCGGATCAAGGGGAAAAAAGTTTTTTTAAGAAGAACTAATCCTACTTGTGAAAAATTCTACTTTTTTTTAAAACTTTTTTTAAGTTTTCCTATACTTTTGTTTAGCAAATGCATTTTTTATCGTCAGCATAAGTTTATGGGTAAAGGGAGGTATCCCGCCGATACCACAACACTCCCCCTGGAACGACTCTAAAAATTTTTTTTTTTGCTAATTTCCACAAAATATTTATTTTTCCATGCAAAATGAGCAAAAACAGAAAAAGGTGATATTTTCAAAAAATCATTTAAAAAAAATGACGCAAAAACGCGCAACGTTTTTTTTTTTTTTACTCTAATAGTAGAGATATTATATTTTATCATGATGTATAACATTTTTAGGATCGCGACGGCCCTCACTTTCAAAAACCTTTTAATGTTTTTTTCTCTCAAAAAGTGAACAAAAAAATCGTTTTGTTAATTTTGAACGAATTTTTTTATAATAAAAATTTAAAAAAAATTTTTTCTAAAAATTATTATAAGTAGCTGTTAATATAATCTTTCACAGAAAAAAGAAATCAATGTAAATTCTTCATTCGTTTAGCCATAAAATAATGTATTGTAAATTTCTCAAAACCGTAAAAAATCAATAAGTACCCATGCAATTTACTCAACTTTCCTGACTTTAACTTAACAGTGTTCCAAAACGAGAAATCTCAAGCAAAAGTCTTGAAAATTCACTAAACGATGCAAAGTTTTGTTGTCTGTTGAGCTGCGTACTTAGATTTTTATATTTCTGAAATTTTACTTTTGACCAAATGTCCGGCTAGATTGGCAAAATCTATGTTGGTCGGCCAGTGATAAAAATTTTACCATCTTTTATAAAATTTTTTTAGTTGAAATTTTATTTCAATAATTTTTCTTAACCACAGAAGTTAATTGTTAAAAATATTATTTTTTACAAAAATTTAACAAATTTAACGTTTTATTAAACCAATTTAAATTTAACCAACACAAATTTACGTTGACGGCGTTAAACAGTTTGTTCTTAATATTAATTAACAATCAATAACAATTCTCAATTATTAACATCAATTTGTAATTTCTTCGGATCGATGAAAACAATGTCGAAACAAATGAAACAATGTTGAAACAATTCTGTTTTTGTCGATAACACCTTAGAAAATAGGACCAAATGGTCGAAAAACTTAGCTTTTTGTTTAGAAAACATTGTGTCTCAAAGTATTAAAAATCATTTACTTTAAATGTAAAACTGATCCCAATTTTATAAGAAACAAACAAAGTTGATTCTTTTATTTCTAAGGTCCAAAAAATCTTAAATATTTCTTAAACCCAAAAGAATGAATGAATGAATATAATAAACATAAAAAAATTTTATCCAATTTTATTGTTAATTTATTCTCAAAATCTTTTTTTTTTAATATTGAATAATTTCAATATGAAAATATATAGAAAATAATATTTTTAGTCTTTAAATTACTTTCAATATAATTTAAAAATCTGATTTTCTTAATAAACTTTCTAAAAATTTCTCTACAAAATCAGTTAAGGTTTCATCAATATAATACAGGAATTGAAAGCATTTTTTGTTAATATTTTTCTTGAGTTCGATCGATTTTAATGGACTAAAGCCTTATTTATAAAGACCGAGATTCACAGTCATAAGTTAACTATTTGTAAACTAAAATGATAACTATTGTTTAACTAATAGTGGCTTTTGGTGCCTGTATGGAGTTTTAAATAAAATATTATTGGCGACACCGTTGCCGTTAGTTTACTAATGACAGTGAATTGGACCATAAGCGTCATAAATCATCCCCAGCACTTTAATTTGCCACAGTTATCGCGGCATGATAATTTAGTGACAGGTACCAAAAATTAAAGCCCGTAGTCTCGGCGAGATTTATGTTCGAGAAGTTGGTGTTACTTGCTCCACAACTCTTAAAGAAGCCATTAAAAGGTTTAACAATCTGTACCCAAGCGAATTCTACACTTAAAAAAGGTCCAATAATATCGCATCAGAAATAAAAACTACAGAACAAATCATGTTAAGCGCGCAGTTAATAGCGTTTTTTAATAAATAAAAATTAAAAAATAAATAAAATATTAATAATGATTTTTTTGCGTGTTAATATAAAACACCTAATGAAATTTAAACTTTCCTCATTAATTTTTTTTTTTTTAATGAATATTTAACAAGAATGCAAGTATGTACATAGATATGTACAGTGGTGGACACTTAATTATAAACGATGTTTTAAGGAAATAAAATCGAAATGTAATTTCTTTTAAGACCTACATTGTTAATTTTAAGTGCCGTCATTTGACGAATAGACAATCAACATTGTTGTCGATGCAAAATATGTGGAGTTTAAAGTTCGGTTTTTAAAAAAATGTTCAATTATTTCTCAAGTAGTTGCTTTTGGCTGGCCAAATAATTAGAAACGTTCGGTTTTAACTTTATTTTCTGAGCTATTAGTGAATAATTAATAATAAAGTGGAAAATTTGAAAACAATAGATTAACTTTTAGTAATTCTGTTACGTTTTAGTTTCTAAAATGGCGAAAAAGAAGTCATGTACTCTAAAAATGAGGGAGTTAATTGTGCAGTGTTATCAAAAGTACAAAGTTTTTTTTTTGCTCCAAAAAAATGATATTTCACGTTACCTGAAAACAGTTCTCTGGAGCAACGAACTCAAGTTTAGCTTGTTTTAAAGTGATGAAAAAACGTATGTAAGACGTCTTCCAAATAATGCCTTAGACCCCAGATTGGGTAAATATATCTCTGCAATTATGCCACCGTTTAATAAAAAGTTTTCCGAAAATACTGATGAAAGTTGTCAAAAATAAAAATTATCCAACAAAATATTTAACGATATATCCATTATGTTAAACTTCACAAAAATATTTTCAAGTTGCATTGAAATATTATTTTTGTTTCTAATTATGTGACCAACCTAAAAATGCTGTTTTTTTGTTGTGAATTTTTTTGTTTAAACCTATAGATGATTTATTACTTTACTATTTCTAGCTATTAGTTTTTATATGGTGAACTAAATTTTTAAAGTACATTTACAAATATATATGCTGCAAAGTCGTTTCTAAATTTAAGGCTCCCACTGTATATGTGTAGTGTGCATAAATGTTTCATGGAATGTTTTAACGTTAAAGAAAAATTATTACAAAAAGTAAAATAAAAAAAAAAATATAAATAAATAACCTGACAACCACTTTCATTAGCAAGACCAAAACAAGGAAGTGGATTTTGTTGTTTTCAACTTACAAGACAATGATAAAAGAAAATTTTTAGTTACAAGAAAAATGTTGACAAAATTATTTATTATTAAGGCTTTATGACAGGTTTGTCAAATGAGTGTCGAAAAATTTCTTATAATAATATTTTTTTATTTTCATCTTTTTTGCTTAATGGTAATTAACAAATTTGTTTAAAAAAGGTGGAGCAGGAGGAGATGATGAGGTAGTGAGTAAAAGGACAAACGGCTAATTTGTGATATGTTCATGAATTAGAAAAAACAAATGGGTATTTTTCACTTTCTATTACATTATGGTGCTTCCTTCTTAGCGCAAAAAAGGAAGGTGAAAAAAGAAAAACTGATTTCATTGGACCACTGTCAAGTTCAAAATCATTTGCTTAATTAACATTATGAAATTTTTTTGTTTGTCAATGGTCATCATTCAAATTGTGTTGAATGCCAACAAAATTGAAAAAAACAAAAACTGACAAAACCAAGAAAACCATTAGATAGATGAATGTGGCAACAAATGCTTTAAATTGATTTGAATTTAAATTGAAACAAAAAAACATATGTACATACATACATACATAAGTATCTAAAAAAATAAATTCGCCATAAAATTGTATTAAGCCTGCTGAGAACACAATATTGTTAATATCGTTGATTTTTATTTATTTATCCACAAAATCAACAAACTTAAAAAGAATTGAATTTAAAAAATAAATGTAGCCATATTAAAAATTTTTGTTTTTATATTTTTT
>NDXZ01051173.1:0-10168 GCA_003055125.1 Paykullia maculata
CCAAGATATCCGACTCTCAAATATCTCTATTTATGTATTTGCTTTTTATAAGCGGTGCCACACCCCCTGCTCAAGGCAATTTTTGCTTGAATAAAGTAAGTTTTGTTATAGTTAATGGTACAAAGGTTTGATAAAAAAGATCTCAATACCTTTAGAGTAATTTATTTGAGTTGTAGAGTAGGTGCCACGCCCCTTTATATGGTTTTGTCGGTTTTTGCTTAAATAAGCTAAAGTTTTGAGGCTTTTGAGGTAACAGTTCTTAAGATATGCCATATAGATTAAATATTTTATCTGCTGGACGATAGATTTAACAGTTCACTTTACATATCATAAAATAAATTTAAAATGTGTGGGAGGTGCCACGCCCCTTATTTTTTCATACAAACCGTCTCCTAAAAATTACGAACCAAACAAAACAAAAAATTCAGGCAAATCGTCGTTCTCAAGTGATGCGGTTACATACATTGACCATTTCATTTCTATAGGTATATATATGTAGATTTTCACACAAAAAAAAAATTTTTTTTGAGAGTCAAAAATTGTTCTACCCTTTTTGAGGTACAAAGTGGTCTTTATGAGCTATTTAGGGTGCCTATGTTCACAAAAGTTTTTCTATTTTACTCTGGCTACAAGTTTGTCAAATATAGAAATATAAAAATTTCAGCAGTTTGCGAGTTTTGGCAAAAAAATCAAAAACTGTCCTTCAAAAAACGGTGTTTTTCGCAAAAAAGACAATTTTTGCTATAAAAGTCGTTTGAACATGTTTAGATCGTAAAGGTATGTACACAAAAGTTGTTTTGGCTACATTTTTGCAGAAGATAGTATGGGAAAAAAGAAAGATTCCTGCGAGCCATGCTAAAAAAGTAAAAAAAATCCAATATTTCCGGTTTAAAATGTTCAAAGTGTTGTTCACTAGATACTTACCTACAACTTTGCTGAAGACATTAAAACGCTATCACCAAGTCTGAATGAGTTATTGGCTAAAAGGTTATGGTACCGTTTTTCGGAAAATTCAACAAGTCTCCCGATATGTTAGGGCCCATAAAATTGAAGCCCGAAATAGTACTGCAAAACGGAGCTAGGATTTTACTCAGCTCAAGTAGTACTATCGAAACTATATAGCCAAGTCTGTACACTTTGCAAAAAATTGTTTTTTGTCGCACAGTGTAATTATAGAATATTTTTTATAAATGAAAAATTAATTGAAAATTTTTTATCAAAAAATATTTTAAGAACTTTTTTATAAAGAGGAAATTTATCAAAAATTCTCTATAAAAATTCAATAAAAAATTTCTATTAATGCAGAAATTTTTAAATATATTTTTAGAAACAGAAAATTTATTAAACAAAATATTTTACAAATGCAAATATATTAAACGTATTCAAAAAGTAAAACAAATAAATCTGTTTCAATAAATGTAAAAATTAAGTTTACGGTGAAAAGAAAAACTTATCTCAAACGATTTGATTTAATTAAGGTTATCTTAAATTTTGTAAAAAAAAAAAAATTAGCTCAAGAAAAATTCTCACTGCAAATAAAGAATCTATCGAAAAATTTTTAAAAATATTTTTCTTACTCACATTTAATTTGTTTATTTATATAGTTAAATATTGCAATTAAAAAAAAGTTTTCTTCTGGCTCAAGTTCATTTTTAAATTTTCAAAGAAATTTAGTTTATTATTTGTGATAATTATTGAATAATAATTTGTTTCAAAAATGCATTTCACTCGGCTAGTGTCGGAAACATTTACTTTTCAGATTATTATTCATTAATTATCACAAATAACAAATTAAATTTCTTTGAAAATTTAGAAATGAACTTGAGCCAGAATAAAACTAAAATTAATTGTCTTAAAACAAATAAGTTCGTAATAATAAAAACATTTATTAAGAAAAAATTCTAATTAAAAAAAGTTTTCTATAAAAACTTTAAGCTTTCCCCTTCATGGCGAAATAAAATAATTTGCAAAAATTAATACTCGACATAAAATAATAATAATAAGTGTGTGCGTGTTGTGTTGTGTTGCATGCGTTAAAGAAAACATGGCGTCTTTAAGTGTGACAAGAAGACTTTCTTATACAAGGAGTTCAGCTTTTCTAGTAGTGTTTTTGCATTGATTTGCGGTTTTGGATTTTCTAGGTATTTTCCGAAAAAAAGTTTTAAATTATTTTTTACACCGAATACACTGTAGAAACGAAAAATGTTTAAAGTTTTAATAAAAACTTAAGAAAAAACTGATAAAGAATTTTTCTAACAGGTTGTCATACAAAAACGAAGGTTTTTTAAACAGAGTTTTGTTTGCAAAATTAAAAAATTTTAACAAATTTTTAAATAAACCCAAACAGTTTGTTTTATTGTTTAATAACTATTTGTTTAAGCTTTAAAGTCATATCATGTTGTTAGCTACTAAATAAATTTAATAAAATTTAATGAATTTAGAATATGTTGTTATTGCTTAAGAAAACAAAAACAGCTTTTGACAAATTATCAGTTATCAGGTTGTGTTTACAAAAACAACAATGAAATTTGTTTTAAAATTTATTTAAGGTTTTCTAAGTCAAGTTCTGTTAACCGAGAGTGTCAGTTTGTGTGTGCATTTTTCGTTAATTTCGTTTTAAGCTACAAATTAAAAACTCATTTAAAAAATTAAAAAGTTTTTAATAATTCAATCAATGAGCCCTTCTTTTTTTGTGGTGTCACTTTTATACTCAATTAGCTAACAAAGGGTTAAACAAATTATAACAATTTTATTTTTACAGTCTCTTAAACTTTTATTACTGTCTGACAGTTTAATGGTCTATTAAACCGTCATTAAAATGTCAAGTCATCAATCTTTTCATGTTTTCTACTAGGCCAACAGCAGCCTAATGAAAGTAAAGCCCACCAAAAGTTTATACGCAAACAACAACCAGTCAAACAAGTCCCTAAAATACACAACAATGATGAGGAGATAAAAAAGAACACAAATAACCTTTTAAACTTTAATATTAATAACAAAAAAACTTTATTTCTTTTCTACCCAAAATGCTTGAGGGTGAATATAATGGAGAAATAAAGGAGAAAATTATGTTTATTTGTCCTTGACAACACCATGTATAGATACATGTTATTAGAAAATTTCCATTTTTGTAAGGAAAACTAATGGGAGAACATTACGAAACGAAAGGTTTTTTTTGGTCTGTGGAAATGCAAGAATAAGCCACCGCAATTGAGTGAGTTTGGAGGAGTATAAGTAAAAGAGCTTTTGCATAGAAGAAATTTTTAAAAGCAGAGCAAGAGAAATATCTGGTGTTGGCATTTGCTGTACGCCCATTCAAAAGATATTCGCTGAGAAATTTTCAAAAGTTAACTCACTCAGGATTATAAAATAAAATAAATAAGCAACTCAAAATAATAATTTATACAAAAATTTTACAACGATTAGAAATTTAAAATAAATTTTATATGTAAGTATATATGAGTATAGAAGTACAAAAAAGCAACTAAAGCTGCTGTTTACATACATTTATGAAAACACAAGGTAGTATGGTGTTAATGTGACGACGGTAATAAAAGTGTCATTTAAAAACTTATAAAGTCTTTTGCACAAAGAGCAGAAAAAAGCTAAAGTCATAAATTTTGTATTTTAATGGGAAAACAGTCAACTCACGACGTCGGTTTTAAACAGGAGCACATAATGTATTGAAAGCTGTTTGGCACTACTACTGTCGGTTGGATTTCTATGCCAAAATTAAATAACATTTTGGGAAAAGGAGGGTACAGAACGAATTGAAAAGTCTCTATAGAATAAGTATTGTAAAGGAAAGATAAAGGAATGGTTGCATAAATACATATGTGTTTGTTTTATTATTTGTTAAAATGCAATACATTTGACACTAAGCTATTATACCCCAGCATTTTTTTTTAATAGATACCCAGCAAAAACTGGGTAATGAATTGCTCTTACTCAAAAGTATACTTTTCAATGAGTCGTCTGCATTACGCAGAAGTACTTTTCTAATAACAAATTTATATTGTGAAACGTAATTATTTATTTGTTATATAACTAAAAGGAAATAAAAGTTGCATACAATTTGGCTGAAAAAAATTGTAAGAAACCACTTTAACTAGTTATTATGATTCTCATTTGGGTTAAGACACTTTAAGTATAAGTAATTATATTTTCGACGGATGTTTATGAGTTTCATGATGGGTTTCAAACCGACTCTAAAGGTTTTTTTCAAGTGTTTCTGTAAAACGTAATGTACAGCAGTAACAAACCTCAGTTTTGTTCTTAGAAAGCCGAATATAATACATTATTGATAATTAGTTCTGTAAGCCCAATCAATCAATTGGATATTTTACTTATTAAAAGCAAATAGTTATATAATATTTTTAAAGTAATGTCTTATTCTATTCGGTATTTGTAATTAAGAGGGCTGCTTTAATCATTATTAGAAAGTAGTTACTAAATGACATTAAAGTAATGACTTTACAAAATTTCTAAATGTAAGCGAGGGTGGTAATGACTTATTCAAGTCCCTATTTGTAAGGAAGCGGGTTAAGTACTTGCCTTCAATGACATCGCCGTGTTAAAGTAATGGATTAAAATGCCAAAAGGTAAGTAGTGCAACTACTGTATTTTTACCATTTTAACTTATTACAAAGCAATGCAAATTTTTGCTGCGTATATATCGTGACTTTAACAAAAGTGTGAAGCTTTAAATTATATAAATATTTCTTAAATTACCTAACAAGGTCATTGGTCGATATTTTGTTTTCTTTCGAAGGTAAATTAGTAACGTTTTTCAAAAAATATTATCTGCTTATTCCCATATTCATAAACAATTTTTAAGTTTATTAAAGGTTTATTGAACAAATCTTGTATGAAATTTTCGTTTAATAAACCTTTAATAAATTTAAAAATCGCTCATGAATATTGGGGCTAACCTTTTGTTCTGTCCTGTTATTTCAATTTTCAAACATGTTACAAACAAAACCTTACACTTAATAGAATAACCCTTGCTCTGTAAGGTTTTGATTCTGCGCATTCAAAATGTGTTAAATAGAAGAAAAAAAAGAACTTCACATGGGGCGGTTTTTTTTCAATTAACACAAGTTCATAAAACATTTTGTATTCTTAAAGTTACAATTTTTAGCTACCCACACCATCCCCTAATATAAACACAAACACACACACACGTGTTGAATACTTTTTCTCTTTTATCCACATTTGCAGTAGCTTTTATCTAATATCCATAATATTGTTGTTTGTTTGTTTGTTTGTGTATTTCCCACTCCACTGCTTACTTGGAAAACTTGTGCTCCCAGTATAGTTACGATATTGATAAGGTTTTTGTGATGGAAAAAAAAAATCCCCATTTCTTTTACTAACGCATGCATGTAATAATAATGTTAAATATTTAATCAGAATCAAACTAAACAAAAAAACAAAAAATGTAAGGAATTACAAAGAGAAAAGCGCCACAATCCTAGAACTTTTAAAATTTATCCAAGTACAATTTTGAAAATTTGCGTGGGCGTCTAAAATGCCATAGAGAAAAAGAAAATTTGTAGATTCATTTCATAGGGTTTCATAAATGGTGGCAAGCGACAATGCAAGTGAACACAGACGAGTTTAATTGTTGGCGATGAGAGCGTACTCAACAAATCACCCTCCCAATTTGGGTAAATAATATGTGAGACATACATGTATACCTAAATACATACAAACATACATGCACACATAATAAAAAAAATCTAATTCAACAATATATATTATGTAGTTAATTGTGAAAATATTTAAACGAAGTTTCTAATTTTTGTGTGACTTAATAATTGAAATACGCCAAAGGTTAAGTTTTAAAGCTTTTACGGTAAGGAATCTAAGAAATTAAATTACAATTCAAAAAACTTAAACAAATTTATATTTGGAAACCAGGACCATTTATTAGGCCTAAAAGTATTC
The DNA here is from genome assembly GCA_003055125.1 of Paykullia maculata. Taxonomy (NCBI): domain Eukaryota; kingdom Metazoa; phylum Arthropoda; class Insecta; order Diptera; family Rhinophoridae; genus Paykullia; species Paykullia maculata. Next base: position 5,950 of record NDXZ01051173.1, read on the forward strand.
TATATAATTTAAGCTGAAAGATGATTGTATTAAAACTAGGCGGTTGCGGTGATAAGAGATTATATTATAGTGAGAAATAACAGTGAGATATAAGAGATAAACATGTTTTTTTTTAATTCTAACAAGCCATACATACATACAAATATTAGAACAAAAGAATTTAACGTTTTCTTATGGGAAACTATTGATATATTAAAAAAGAAAAATCTGCATTTTTAGAAGTTTTTTTTTTTAATTTATATATAAAGATTGTATTGATATATATGTATGTATATTGTTTAACTTAAGTTATAGATTTGATTAATGATAAACTCTTTTATTTGTAGGAATTTTTGAAAAATATTCTCCAGAACATTTTTAATAAATTGACTGAAAAGTTTTTATAAATTCTCTCGTTATGGGTAATTTTCAACAAAAACTATTACGAACAATTAATGTTTATTTCCAGTTACAACAATTTCTTATATTTTGGGGCCAAAATAAATAAGTCGAACCAATTTTCGGAAAAGCGCATTTCAGCCTTGACATTTTGCATCGAACGAGACAAATAGCAGTTTAAACGCACAATGTCCGGGCTATACGGTGGGTAAAGCGAAACATCCCGCCCACTATATTTGTAATAGTTTTTAACTGTTCGCACAACATAATGCCTAGCATTGTTATGATGGAAATTTTGAACTCATGTCTGGTCACATATATTGCTGTGTTTCGTTTAATGCTTACTTTAAACGGATCAAATGTACTTTGTACAGGGGTTTTGTGGCCATTTCACATAGTTTAAGCATAATATTTGACACCCTTCTGTTTCCACCAAATCTAGAGCATAGGCCGCGCCATGGATATTAAGCCCTACCGATAACGTTTCTGGTTGATCGGAGTTAACATACGATCCATTTTTGGTCGTTTATAAGAATTCGATGCAGAAAGGACTTCGTTTCGTGGCGCTAAAGCAGCATTAAAGGCATGAAAAATCGCCCTTTGACTTTCTTAACTTAAGTTCGTGTGTCATACAGTTTTCTTACTTTTGAATATTCCGAGTGCATTTGAAGATCAAGAGATTTTTGTTTTATTCATTATTATTAACTTATGTCTCATTACAAGCAATTTTTGCGTTTAACATGATTCTTGATCAAGTAAAGCCTCCGATTCTTTATACCTAAACTTTTTTGTCTGGCCGCCGGGACACTCCTTATTATGTACATAAATTGAAATTGACGATTTTTAATTGTCTTAAACAGTCATAACAAGCAGCTTTAGCTGGATCCTAATAATTGAATAAATAATCAACTTAAACTTGTTTGATTTATTCAAGCACAGATCCAGAGGAAAGAAAAACTCTATTTCCCTACAAATGTTTAAAAGTATATAGAGTTTATTTGATTATTTAATGCCTTTGTTTACTTTTATGTACGTTTATAAAATTAAGAAAAAACAAACAAAAAAAAAACACCTGAGTTAATAAAGTTTTCAGTTAATGAACGACATGAACGAGTGTTTTAAATTTGTATTATTTCAGAATAACGAAGCAATACTATGTTGACGCATAACAACAATATCTTTAGTTTTCTTTAGCTATAAATACATTATAAAACCATATTGTTAAAATTAGTACTCGGAAATAAATAAAAGAGGTTTGTTGAGATAAAATATATTTTAATTTTGCTGGTTTTGTATAAAAATATTTTTTTTTTAATATAAACAAAAAAAAATTGAAATATTAGATAATTTTCGTCTAGCTCTAAATAAGATGTAGAAATATTAGACTTGGGGGATCTAAGTTACATTTCAATTAAGCTTTTATATATTATTTAATATATAATTAGGTTAAAAAATATATTTTTATATAATATTAATTTAAAAAATTATTACATGTATTTTATAAATAAAAAGCTTATAATTCCTGTATTCTCTTTCCATTAAAAAATGTAAGTTTAATATATAAATGTTATTTACATACAAAAAATAATTCTATTGATAAGACCGCAGCTGCTTCCGTAGCTGTCGCAAATTTCTAAAAATAATATAAAATGCCTATAACAGATGGGTTAACAAAAAGTAATTATTTGTAAATTATTTATTAAAAATGAACTGCTGGACTTTCTATTGCCGAAGAACAAACCTAAGAACTATTTTTTATACTTTATTTCAATTTATTATTAAAGCTTTTTTTCTATTTTAAATCTCAAGACAAATATTTTATTTCAATTTGTTATTAAGGCTTTTTTTTAAATTTTTTTTAACCTCAAGACGAAACCAAAATTAAGTAAGTTAATGGGTGTACTTACGGGACACTCGAACTTACAAGCACACCTCCACCGGATGGGAGTGGTGGAGAATAGCGACTGCAGGCCATGCTGGGAAGACATTGAAACGATGAAATACTTCCTATGCCACTGTCCTGCTTTTGCACATGCAAGGGCCTAGTGTTTTATTTCGGACACGATACTGGACGTGGTTCACCTAAGGGATGTAGGATGGGAAGCGCTGTAGAAATTCGTTCAAATGACTGGATTCCTGTAGGCAGCATGGATTTCTGGATCTTTTCTCCCCTCTTTTCTTTTCTCTTCTTTTTCACAGCGCAAAACTAGCCGACCTGCAGGCTTAAGTGTATGTTCTGTGGGCAATGAGACCCTTTGAGGCCTCCTTCAGTCGACTTAACCTAACCTAACCTAATCTCAAGGCGAAACTAGAAGTCAAAATTACTTTATTATTTGGCAAATTGTTGTTTGGAAAATTTTTGACAAAATTAAGGTAAAACATTGTCCACTTTTCTTATCATATTGTAGACTGTTTAAAACAAATCGCTTAATTGAAAATAACTGAAAAATAATATTAATTTTGTATGCAAAACAATAGTTTTCTTCGCAAAGGTAGCTTTTCTGATATATTATTTAATATACAACTCAGTTGTATGCACTTTATGTTTCGCTCAAAAAGGACACTGAAAACAAACTGTGTTTTTTCTTGATTTAAATCTTGCATAAAGTTTAGGGCATCTTTTATTTATTAAGACTGTGGTGATGGAAAAAATTTCAAAAAAGTCAGTTTTTAAATGCTATCCTTTAATTTTTCGTTATATCAAGCTTTTACTGTATTTTATAAATTAAAGCTTTTATTTGAATGTAAATAAATGCGTTCATATGTATGTCCTGCGCAAACAATATTTGATTATTCCCATTTATAACGTCAGACGAGAATTGCTGTTTCGTGTTTGTGTTTTTCTCTTTATTTTTTGCCCCAGTTATTTTACCTAAATGTCTTGTCCTGGCGCCCATTGGAAACATGACATTACTAACAATGTACAAACATATACAGATAATATTTACACAAGTATGTATGTATGTATGTATTAAGTACAACTGTTTTTATTAACACTCATTCGTAGATTTGTGTACTTTGTTGGCGCTGGGCTTAGGAAACCCTACTAAAGAATTCTGTTTCCCTATTGAGATTTACAGACATTTTTTACTATGAAGGTTTCGTAATTTTACAACATTGTTGCTTGAACACATAATGGTTACAACGCAATGTATTTATTAACTTGAAAACACATTTTGGAATGTGAATGAATACGTGTATTTTATAAGGATCTAACAGGTATTTAAATTTTCGTAAGTTATTTTTGGTAGGAATTTAGGTCAAATGTAAATCGTTTAAGCACTGAGAAAAGAAAAAAAAAGATACAAAACATACATAATAGCCATATTATATAGAGAATATAAAAGGATTTGTGCTATAAAAAGAATTTGAATGTACGATTAAATGAATGATTGTAATAGAGAATTGAAGGACAAAAAAAAAATTTTTATATAATTAATTTTGCGAAAACATTGCCTAATTTTGTTTTTTATTTTTGAATTGAACCTTATTAGTTTTTACGTAATTTTTCTGTTTTTTAGATTTGGCTATAGGTTCGTAAATTTCTTCATATTAATTAAGAAATGAATATTTTTATGCGAGAATTTTATTAATTTCCTTAATTGCTAATTTTAATAACAGAAGAAGTTTTTCAATATTGTAGTGTGCTATACTAGTGCACATTGCTGCATTATTGAATATTGCAATAATGTAACAAGATATAACCCAATTATTACTTTCAACATTTGTTAAACACATGACCGATGCAATTATGAGAATTGAGTGAAAGTAAAAAATAAATAAACGTCACTCAATTACCAAACTGAATACGTTTGTGATTGGTCAAACGTATGAAGTAATA
>NDXZ01051206.1:0-30470 GCA_003055125.1 Paykullia maculata
TTTTTGCTGTTACGCCCTTTTGCATATTAGGTGACGATTTGTGTTTTTATATAAAAAAAATATATATATTTTCTAAATAACTTTCGTTGCACTAAATGCTGTTCTTAACTATAACAAACACATTTTTGATAAAATTTCTAAATAAAACTTTAAGTAATGTTCTGTATAGCCCAGTACATATGTATGTATGTACAAACATACTTATACTATTTGTTTAGTTTATAAATATATTTGAAAGTTGTTTTGTTTTCTTTTACTATAAAATTATTTGCGTTAAATGTGTAAATTTCAAGGTTGAAGCAACGCATTTCCGATTGACAAAGAAGTTTGTATAGAACAAAATTAAGTTGTTTAATGTACTTATGCATGTACATATGTTTGTATGTGTCAATTAAATTTACAGATAATTATATTAACGTTTAGAAAGTAAAGTGGGGACAAATAAAATAGCAGCGCACCCCCTATAATTAAATCTTATTTAGATGGTTTAAAGCTACGATTTCGAAAAACAGGAAGTTTTTAACGTTTGTGGTTTTACACATTGTGCTTTTAAACATTTTGAAGCAAATGGCAAATAGCCTTGATTGTCATTGAATATATTCTGTCAATTTTGAAACTACTTGCGCCTTTTGTTATGTATATTGAAGGTGTTTGCTATTGATCAGAATTTCTTTTTTTTTTAATAGAAACTATTTACTACCAATATATTTTGTTGCAATATCTTTTCAATTCCTGCTATGGCACAAGCAATTGATACAGAAGCTGTAGAAAACATTTTATTTTTTAAAAGGTCATCGAAAATTTTCTATTTAATAATAAATAGGTATTTGAAAAAGAAAACAGTTTTAAACCATTTTTTTTCATTTTTCTCCGCTTGTTAAACGTTAATAACTTCATTACTTAACATTTTCTTTTAGATTTTTTTAACAATTTTAAATACATACATATGTATTTACCTAAATTAGGCAATAAAGCAAACAGCAAAAGCAAACAGCTTTCAAAATAATAAACAAAAAACAACTGCAAATTAATTATTGATTCAGTCGACTACTGAAACGTAAAGTTCTCTGTTTATGCTCAAAGTGGAGCAGATGTTAATTATTAATTGTAATTTTGTTGGCGAAAAAAAAAACAAAAAACATTTATTTATTATTTAATTTCATTTAAACCAAAATACCTTAAAAATTATTGATGTTTTTTCAATATGAACGTTTTTAAGTTACAATCATTTTATTTATTACGAGTTAATGCGTTCATTGACAACTACTAATTTTTGTTTGTTTGTTTTTTTCTTCTTTTTAATTTGAAAGTGAAGTTGAACTTAAACTTGACACTTGTTCAACTTTTTTTTTTAATTGTTGTGTTTTTTTTTGGGCGAAAGACTTTTATGTGTACATATATACATATAAATATGTATGTATGCACATATGTATGTATGTTTGCATAAGTATATGTAAAAAGTAGACACCGGAACTTAATGCGCTTAAAATTGCGTTTTATGCGCTTAAAAAATGCACTAAAAAACTAAAATATATGCATTTATTTTCGGTTTTTAAAAAATTTATTTAAGAAAAAAATAACAAAAATATAAAGATCACATCGAATTGTATAAATTCAGTGCATATGTAGATATGAAGTAATATTTATGTATACATATTTATATAAAAACTGATTTATAATTCAGTCAAAGGTTTAGATATGAATGTAAAAAAGTACATTAAAAGAAATATGAAAATGTATTGTTTACATAAATGAATAAATACTTTTTAATATTTTCGAATGTGAAATTGAGTTTGTTAGGCCTCAGACAATTTTTAAACATTGAAAACGTTCAACTTCGACAGAAGTAATCCTTGTTTCGAATTTTCTTATCAATGGTAACTTCTAACCATAAATTTTATTTATGGCATCATAAATTTATTTTATTTGATTCGATTTTTCATTAACATTGCATCATCATCGTTGAGCCCTTCTACAATATCTTTAAATTGCTCAAAGTTTTTAGCATAGCACTTCACTGCTGCCAACCATGTTCCCCACTTTTTTTAACAATTTATTAAATATATGCAAAAACAATCATTTATACCAAAATATGTAAATATTCATATGTATGTATATGCCATTTTATTGCAAATTTCCTAATTCGAAGAGATATTTAGTTTATGTTAATCGAAACAACAACAACAAACATGCATTTATGTACATGAAGTTCCGGTGTCGAGTAATAATTTTTTAATTGTGCATGTTAAGTAGCTCGATTTTGTTTTTTTTAAATTTATTCTTTACAAATAATGCTAAAACTATTTCAGAAAAAAACTTATTTGTAGATGTTTAAAACGGTTTTGTTGCAAAACTTTGGAAATATAAATGTGTTTTAATAGAGAAAATTATTATAAACTTTTTTCCTAAAAATTTTCTTTATAGTCTTTTTTCAAACGCTAAAGCGACATTTATACCTAAACAAATTGTCAATAACACAATTAATCAATAAAAAGCAATCGTAATGCAAAGTAAAAATAATAACTTTTAACATTTATAAATATGTATGTAAAAACATTTTACGCGTATTAGTTCCGAATAAAACTTCACGTTAAAAATCTGTTTTTTTAATTGCATTTGCTTAATACAAATAGTATTGGTATAAAAATTTTTAACAACTAAAAAACACTGGCCGCTCCTGTTAAGATTTGGCAGTTAAGCAATTGAGCCATGTTAAAATTTAATACTTTTCCTTTTTAAAGAATTTTTTTAATTTTCAGTAAAAGTGTTAAGGCCCTAATGACACTTGCCTATTTTAATTAGTTAATTTTAGTTTATAAAGGGGGACAGGGAAAGATTAACCCCCATATTCATAAACAATTTTTAAGTTTATTGAACGATTTTTGTATGAAAATTTCGTTCAATAAACCTTCAATAAACTTAATAATTGTTTATAAATATGGAGGTAAAGTTTTGTATTTTGTTAAGTATCTTGAATATTATAAACATTAAAAGTTGTTACTAACACACACCTACATACATATGAACATTTGTTTACCCAGCAAACATTTTGGAATAATGTGGTTTAAAGAGCAGCAGTAATATGCAGAAAAAAATCAATTGATCCTTACGACAACTGCAAAAAAGATTCTGGCGAAATTATATTAAATTGTGCGTTTTTACAACATCTTTTAATTGACCATTTTTTCGGGAAACACCTAATTTTAATTACTTAAATAAAAAACTCGATAGTTCGATTTCGGAAAACAGAAAAATTATTTAAAAAATGTTTAATTAAAAAAAAATATTAAAATTTATAACTCTCTGTAATGTTTTATTTATTTTTTAGTCACGAAAGTAACATCTGATGGTGAACCCCATGAAATGATGACCATGATAGCAGGACTATCCGGTCTCCTGGCGGCAATTGTCATACTAACTGTGTTAATATTTCTAGTGGCCTGCAAGAAATCTAAGAAGTATGTAAAAGAAAAAACTTAATAAAGAAGAATTTTTAAAAAAACCTCCTAATATTGTATAAATTTTTCTATTTTTTTTTTAGCAAACATGAATGTGATAAATGCTCAGAAACTACTTCCACTATAGGCAGCCGCATTGATGCAGTAGAGCCCCAAAGTAAATACAAGCAATTGCAAGTTAGATCTATTTCCATTATAAGTGGCCGAGATGAAAATGTTAGTTGTCGCAACAACCAGAGCAATTTGCAAAGCAATTTAAATAAAGCATTTGAGGGCAGTGAGTTAGATTTACGCAGCTCTTTTGTTGGTGGAATTAAACAAAAGAAAAAAACTCATTGGCAAGATGAAATGGAAATGCAAAGAGAAACTTCCATACAAATTGAACGTTATTAGAGTTAAATTTAAAACGCTTACAACGTCTAGCAGAAGAAAAAAGGAAGTAAAGGAAAAGTAAAAAGTAAACAAGAAGACTGAACGGAATTTTGGACTAAAAAACCATTTAATGGAATGGATGTGAAAATGTCCAATAATTTCGTGTTAAATTTTAAAATATATTTTATAAACACATAATAAGCACATTTTGTTTTTCAACTGTTTTAATTTGTATCAATAGTGTAATAGTTAAAGTAATTATTGTAAAATAGTGTACATACATACAAACTTAGAAAATATGATATAAAAATATATGTATAAAGAAATGCATTAAAAAGTAAAAAAAAGAAACAACAGTTTTTTTTGTGTCTTAAAATGCGTTAGTTGCGACAACCGACTACCATGGCTAGCAGGGCCATGCGTACATACATGCCGTACTCTGCTTGACGGAAATAAGCTGCTCTAGGATCTGAGTCGAAATCTTTACTTATTTCAAATACGCGAGGCAAGGGATGCATAACAATAGTACGACGACTAGCACGAGTCATAAGTTTGGGTGTAATAATAAATTTACCGCAGCACTAAAAGAAAAAATTAAAAAAAAGTAACCAAATTAGAAAAAGAAAAACCCAAAAGAGAGGTAGATTTTTTTTAACCCACCATTTCATATTCCTCTTCACTGGCGAATCTCTCCTTTTGTATGCGTGTCATATACAAAACATCGGTGGTGGGCAGAGCTTCTTCTAAACTATTCATGATTTTTTGACTAATACCTTTGGAGCTGACATGTTGCATTATGTGTTCGGGCATACTCAAGTTCTCGGGACTCACATACTGTATTGATACATTGTAAAGGGTCAAGAGACGGGCCAATGAATGCACAGTACGGCCATGTTTTAAATCACCCACCATGGTAATGGTAAGACCATTGACAGTACCGATCTCTTCACGTATGGTAAAGATATCGAGTAAAGCTTGCGTGGGATGTTCACCAACTCCATCGCCAGCATTTATCAAAGGTTTACGAGAATGTTGGGCAGCACGCTAAAGACAAAAGAGAATAGATTAGTTTTTCAGTATTCTTTTCAAATTTAAAATATTAATACTTACACCCACAGCTCCGGGTTTGGGGTGCCTTAGCACTACCACATCCGAATAACCGGCCATCACCGATATACTATCCTCTAAAGTTTCACCCTTTTTCACCGAAGAGCTGGTCTCATCCATGTAAATGACACGTCCACCTAATCTTTGCATAGCAGCAGCAAAACTGCAAGATGTTCTGGTACTCACTTCATAAAATACGGAAGCCATTATTTTGCCCTTCAACAAATCGTCCACTGGACGATCTTTTACCACTCGACTCTTAAGCAATTGAGCCAAGTTGAAAATGTCATTAAGTTGCTCTTTGGTAAACATATCCACTGACAAAATATGCCGCCCCAAGAGACTGTGAGTAACAGGAGAAATGGGTGCAGTGGCGGAAGTCTTTTGTATGAGTTCCTTAAGAGTAGCGTTACTGGCAGAGTCACAACGTATACGTGGTGATGGAGAAATGGCACGCAAAAAGTTAGGATCTCCAGAAAAGTGTACATTGCTTTTTAAGGGTGTTTCTGAAAGCAATTTCGCAAAGGCTTCATTAGCTTGAGAATCGGACACAAAGTCGCTACTACGATCCAATAATTTAATGGTGTCCAAATTATCAATTGAAGTTTTGGCTTCCAGCGATTCCATAGAATGTTGCAACAACGACTTGAGATTGTAATTACTGCGTACATTATGACCAAATCCTGGTTGCACTAAAATCTCACCATCTATATAGGCCACTTCACCACGCAAGACTACACGATGCACCTTACCCTTTACTTTTCTACCCTCAAATGGAGTCCACTTGGACTTGGAAATCATGAACTCTTTGCTTATTATCCACTCTTCATCTAAATCTACCTCCACATAGGTGTTGGGCTGATCGGGAAGACTAAATATTTTCTTGGGATTGCGATAAAATTTATTTTTAATGTCTTCCAAAGATAAACGACCATCGTCGACAGCTTGCAACAGCAATGGTAAAATAGTTTCAAGGCCAGGAAAGCCTGGTGGAGGTTTTTCAGAGTTCTTTTCCTCCCAAGTATGGGGAGCATGATCTGTGGCAAATACATCGATGCAATCAATGTTGTCCCACAAAGCCTGTTGATCTTCGGGTGAACACAACACAGGTCTTACTTCAGCTCTACCAGCTCCAATAGATTCGATGTCTTTGGTGGACAAAAACAAATGATGAGGACATACTTCACAAGTAACACGCATACCCTTCTCTTTGGCTGCTTTGACAATCATGATCTCTTCTTTGCGGGCCAAGTGACAGATGTGCACTGCACGTTCCGTAAGATGGGCCATCAAAATAACAGCAGCCATAGTTTGTTTCTCAGCATGACAAACAATAGGGGCTCGTTTGGGCCAGTTTTGCATATGTTTTTCCCACACAGTCATGTCGGTCATTTTAAGGTTACTAAATGTATCATTTAAATACATTTTTAGCCCCGCTGCCTGGGCAGCCAATTCATGAATATGTTGCCAATTTGTATCTGAGGCTCCCACATACAAAGCATAATCGCAACGTGCGCCAGCCTTAGCCAACTCTTGAAACGTGGCAAACGAGCTTCTGTCTATTATCGATGGATTTGTATTGGGCATTGCACACACCATTGTTACACCACCTGCCAAAGCCGCTGCGGTGCCGCTGGCGAAATCTTCTTTATGTGTGGCACCTGGTTCACGTAAATGCACATGGACATCTATGAAGCCAGGCAAAGTAACCATACGTCTAGAAGTCATGCAATCGGTATGAGTTTTCATCACAGGCTTACGGCCAGTAACGCGCATAGACTCTACCAAGAGCTTGGTACATTTAACATCTGTCACCAAAGGAATAGAATAATCGACAGCCAAGCGCCTGGTACGGTAGCCGTGGGTCATGAAGGAGGAGACTCTTAACAAGTTGGGCAAACATGTTATTAAGGTTTTCATACAAACAAATTTATTTAATTTATTTACCTTCTGGCACCACCACCTCTCATAGGCAAGTTGATGATCATATCAAATTGTTTCGTAGCCAAAAACTCAGCCAAATGTCTCAACTCGCCGCTTAGATCTTCGGGCATATTCTTGTCAAAGGTCCATTGAACACATTCAACCTAGAAAGAAGGTTAAAAAGTTTAATTATTTAAACATACAAATTCTTTTTTTTAAACGCTTGTAGAACTGGGGCAGATAAAAAATAGCAATCATAAATGTAAAAATTTAAAGAGCTGGGAAGAGATGGGAAAATTTTTTTTCGAGATATCTCAAAATTTTTTTTTTTTATTTCTCAAAAGTCATGTGTAATTTCTGATTGTTTGATACCAATAACGCGTTCGTACAACATCGGGGGGCTGAGAAAACTTGATTTCAATAGACGGAAAAACGGACAGACGGACATGGCTAAACCGACTTCCCTATCTATAAGGATTCAGAATATATATACTTAATGGGGTCGCAAATGAGTATTGTAGAAATTACAAACGGAATGACAAACTTATATATACCCTTATCACCTTAGGTGAAGGGTATAAAAACGATTAGGGCTTACTTAGCAACAGTATAAGTGGATGTTAATTTTGCCTTTCCCAAAAAGGCGTTTTTATTGCGTTTTTAACCTTTAACCGAAATCATTTGATATGATTTAGAAAAAAATTGTTTCATAAAATTTTCGGCAAAATCTTCTGCTTTAAGAAAATCTTTTTTATGTCTGTAAAACTATTTTACTATTTAATGTGTTATTCCCTCCCATTCTTTATAATCTTTGGAAATATCTTTAAAAAAATATATGTATAACATTATATTGATTAAGCAATTGTTAATCACAGTGGTCGGCAAATAAACGCAAGTTCTTGTCAATATTTGTATTTCAAAGAGAGCAAGAGTAAATATTAGTTGACATTGATTCCAAGTTCAATTAAGTTAACGACATAATTTTAAGTCAATGTTAAGTACAGTGTTGAGCAAAACTAAAGTACATAAAGTTATTATTAAATACAAAATAAGTTTTGAAATTAAAAAAAAAGTTCTACTTCTTTACGAATATATATTTTAAAATATGTTGGCTAATAATGAGAGATGCTCTAAAGGTTTAGATATTGTTAGTATGTTGATATCTTTTAGAGATGGAGTAGAATTAAGTTAAATTGCAGTATTTGGTTGTGAAAAATCTTAAATACCATCCACCAGTTCATATTACTTGTAAAACGTCCACACATAACAACAAAAATTGTTTTTTTTTTTCTAAAGTGTATGCCCAAAAACCTTTTGGGTTGTTGTTGTAATGTCTATGCTTTACTAAAAAAAAAATATTTTTATGTAAATAAAATCAGAAAAAATCATCTTTTATTTAAAATTTTGATTTAATGAAAGAAACACATATAAATATTCTACACCTTTTTTTCCTTCTTCTTCGGGGATTTTCAAAAAAAAATAATTCCCTTAAAAATTCTAGTAAAGATATTTTTATGTACATAGCTTTATTACCAGTAAAGTAATAATTTTTAAATGATATCTATAAAAAAAAGTACAAGAAAAAACATCATTGAAGACATTAAAAATACCAATAAATGGTAAATAAAAGATAAAATAGAAAGAAATCTTCACCACAAAGAACAACAACAATCAATAAAATATTATTAAATATACATGAGTACATACATACACATTAACATACTTATGTACATTGTAGGTCCAAAAATAATAATAATAAAATAAATATTTATTGATAAGAACCTAAAGAATTTTTTATTTTTTTCATAAAGCAATAATGACATCTATCACAGTTTCAGTACGATAACAATCAAATAGTGATAAATTTCCTTTTTAGTATTTAATTGTCTCTTAATTGATAAAGATCTCGGAAGTGTAGTAAACGAAAAAGATTTAAGAAAAAAATCAATCGAAATGGGTCGCTCTAGTTCAAAACCTTTACAGAAACCAAATAATCCTTTGCAGGAAATACAATATAAGGAGTCGCGAAGAGAACGTACCCGCCACCAACAGGAGAAAGAGAAAAAACAAATAGCTCGACTACAAAGTAAACAAGCGAAAAAGCAACATAAGAATAAACGTAAACGGCGATTGTCCCAAAGTGAAATGCAAGATCAATCTCCAGTCTTACAACCCAGCATGCATCAGCGCGGTAGTGTGGAATCTCAGCCTTGTTTTAGTCATCATAACATGTCCTATGATTTTCGGCACCAGGATTTTAATCGGCAATTGGAAACGAAAATACAAAAACAGTTAAATGAAGATTTATGTGAATTTGTCTTAAATCAAATGTCATTAACGATACAATTTTTCAAAAACTACGAAAGGTCTGTGAAGCTCTTTAATTAATTATGTACCTTTTTAGTAACTAAATATTTTTAAAGAAATTTCAATTCACTTAGTAAACAGGAACAACCTCTTAGCATTTGTTTTTTGTGCGGATATTTATTTAGCACTTCACTGCTGTTTCTAATATATATAGATATAGAGAAAGAAAAGCAATTTTTTATCACCTGATTGTTAATTGTATTTTTATTACTTTTTTTGTGCTCCTACAAACGTTGCATTTTTAAAGTGCTATAATTTGTTAAAGTACTTCAAGTGAACCAAATTATTTGGCCCATTAACAGGTGACAAAATATTTTCTTATTTTATAAAAAAAAAAAATGTATAATAAAGTTTAATCTATATAACATAGTAACGTGACTAATTGACTGATTGATTAATTTATCGTCGCATAGCCCAACCACATAAAGCTAGAGACATAAACTTTAGACTGTGGGTTCCTCTCCTGTTGTAAATATTCACTAAGAAGGGGGTAAAAAAGGGAAAAATCGGTAACCTTATATCTGCTAAACCAAACAAGATACAAACTAATTTTAAAAAGGATTGTATTCTACTTAAAAAGTACAAAAAAGGGAAGAAGTGTTAAATTTGGGGTAGCGAAACAGACCGATTCCAAGCTAGTTATATATAAATAAGTTTAATTATATTTGTTACATTATAAAAAAAAAAATTATTAACTTCTTTAAAAGAGCGCTATATTCGGCTGTGCCAAATCTTATATACCCTATACTATGTGTATTTTTGTATGTAAGTGTTTATATGTATAGTTATGTATGTACGTATGTATTTACATGCCCGGAAAGTTTTTAAAGGCTTAAGCCTATAGTAAACGAAATGTAAAAAGCAACATGCACATGTGTCTATGACGTCACGAAAATGTTTAACATATCGGTAACATTTTTAAAATGAGTTGTAGGGGCTACATGAGGTAAAACTTTGATTGTACACGAAATGTAACTGGGTGTTTTTAAAGCTAGAAAATGAAAGTACACGCCATGTAGCAAATGTAGTTTCATGATGACGACAAAATTACGTCAGAGTCACATGCGCATGTTGCTTTTTACATTACGTGTACTATAGGCTTTAGAAAATTTGATTTTTTATGATATTAAGTTCAGCCCATATAGGTTTTTCGCCCATAGCTTTGCTGATTCTGGGCCAATTACTAATTTTTTTTTTAAATTTTCCAAAAAGGCATAATTTTTTTTGCTTATACATATTTATGTATCTCGTTAAATTTTTTTTTTAATTTCCCACTAATATAATCATTTTTGTGTAAAAAAAAAATGGTTTGCTTATATCTCGTTAATTGTCGGATTTTAATGATTTTTAATAGCAAGCATCTGAGGGAAATTGATACAAGTAACGGGTCCGGACATCGGGGAGGCTGAAAAAACTTGATTTAAACAGACGCACATGGCTAAATCGACTTCCCTTCTTTATGGGATCGCAAATGAATATTGTAGGAATTGCAAACGGAATGACAAACTTATATATATACCCCTGTCACCTGAAGTGAAGAGTATAATTAAGAGTAGATAAAAAATAAAATGAAACTTTTACCAAATGATTTGTTACGCCCTTCGCTAGCTAGATATTCTCCATTAAAATCATTAAAAGACCAATTATTTTTTAAATATTAATTTTTAAAAATTAATTTACTACTTTAACTACAGTGAACTCTCCACTATGGCTGAGGATTTGTTAAACCGCGAACAACTATTCAATTGCAATTTGGAAGAACATTCCATACTTCTAACAAATCCTTTAGATGTGGCAGTGGCAAAATGGTTAAACTATAAACCATTGTAAGTTAACGAAAAGAGCAACAAACAACAAGCCCTTAAAGTAAATTTAAAATTTGTAACTATTCCCTTTTCTAGACATGGTCCTGATAAAAATAATGTTCAACCTCTGCAGACCCAAACAATGTATGTGGTATTTGAGAATATCGATATCGCCCGACCAAATGATGCCAACTACGATTCCATATCTCCTTTGTGTAAGGTCGATTTGGAAATGAATTTCCATGAAACAACCCCGTATAAAGAGGACTATAAACAAATGCTAAACAATATCAAATGGAAAGGTTATGTGCGAATAAGATTACGCGATAATCCTAAACCCTCGACAACATTATGTGAAGATTTTGAAGACGTCTACAGTGAAGGTAGTTCTGGTTATGGCACTACAAGTCCCTATAGCAGTAAAACTGTGCTGAATACTCTTGACAATAACACTGAGCAAGATTACGATTATGCTTTTATATCACACATAAATACCCAACATCCTCTCAAAGAACTTAAAATGTCTGACGCCCAACCTCAGCATACAATTGATGTCAAAGTTTTGCCAGTGTCGTGTGTGTCTCCGCTGAGCAGTTTTGTGCAACCTCTGCAGGAAGAAGAATTCACCGACGATGAAGAGGACACTGAAACTGAATATGAGGATAGTGATGGTTGTGAAAGAGCAGAGGATTATAGAGATAATGACACTTTACAGGCCATTAAACTATATAGAATTGAGTTGGAGAAAAGACGTAAATTATTGGCACAAAACTACCTGAATTCTGGAGAGTTTATGAAATATTTTGGAGAACTGGTGCGTAAAAAATTAGCAGAAAAGTTAAATATTACAGAAATTGAATTAAATGAAGCCACTTATCGTGGCACCTCCATACATACTACAAAATATGAACTTATACCGGCCATTTATGCAGCGCAAAATGTTTCCGACTGGCCCCAGTGTGCCTTCGAATTTCGCCTAAGAGATCGTTCGGTCTCCACTAATCCCCAAACGGGACAACAAATACAATGGCCTACGCGAGCCATGATTAAGCGCATAGAATCATTTGGTTTTCATGTCATACCAATGGGTTATGCACCCAAAAAGAAACGTAATCCTTTTAGGGAAATCGAATGGCGTATAGTTTTTCCCAAAGCCGAACGTTATCTGGAGCAGCATTTGACTAATGCTCAGGTAAAAGTCTACATGATAACAAAAGCTTTAATAAAATGTTTTGTAGAGCCTTTGGAGAAGAACAAAGCTCTAATGTTCGCTTTAGATCATCTGCGAATGCATTTATTTTGGGAGTGCGAAAAAGATTACACTGCCTGGCCCGAAGAATTCTTAGGCGAAGTGCTACTACGTTTCATAAACTCTTTCAAGCAAAGAGTTAAGGAGAAACATCTTAGTGACTATTTTATAAGGGAGCGAAATCTTTTCGAAAGTATACCCGAATATTCACTAAATATTTTGTATACAATTTTAGCAGACATTACGGCCAATCCTGTAATGCATCTAATGATAGCTTTTCGTAATCTAGATTTTAGTGTTAAAAACTTTCCAAAAATGAATTTTAAAAAATTATATGAAAATCTATTGCATAACGACATGGTAAAATTAAAAATGTTGGCCAAAAATGCGCGATCTTTAATGGATTTAGCACGGGAAAATGAAAATGAGTCGTGTTTAATGAGCGATGAAGGAGCAAAAGGTTTAGTGGGTTTAAAACAACATCATGTGCGGACAAATGGTAAATTAAGGCGTAAAACTCATTTATTAAGGCACAATATAGAGATTAAAAAACAGGAAATGCAGGCCAAAAGGCATTCAATAGAGTCTATCGATGTGGAGGTAAGAATTTAGCATTAAAAATAATTTGGCACTAACTACGCAATTTCTTGTAGTTCTTTTTTAGGCGCAACGTCAATTCATCCAATATGCGTCAGCTTAATCAAGGAGTGGAAAATTTGCGACGCACAAATATTTTGGAAATTATACTTGATCACCTAGTAGAAGAAGCCACCAAAGCCATACAATTCCATGCTGTGGTAATGGCCAAAATATATTTATCTCAGGCTAGAAGACTGTGCAAATGTTATCACAACTATGGCTGCGATGTAGGGGCCAAAGAATATTTAGCCTCTATACGTAATCTTGATGAAGAACTGCAAATAATTTATGACAAAGAAGACTTTTCGAGAGGGCCACCTTCGTTGCCAAGAAGAATGAGTATGGAACCAGTCTTACCAGAAGTGCCACAAGATTTATATGAAGAAATGGTGCCACAGGTTAGATTTGCACTCATGGAGGAAATGATAGAAAAAAATGAGCCCAACTTAACTGTCAGTTGTTTACGAGAACCAAGAAAATCTATTAATTTTTGCAACGAGGTGGTTAAAATACAATCAGGAGATATAAATCCTTTACATTCAATACAAAAAGAAGAAGTAGAAATGAAAACTTGTTTAAAGTCTTCTAGCAAAAAATCAACTACTACTGAAACTTTAGATCCTGTAACATCACCTGAACATACTAAATCCATTAAATTTCGAGAAAAAGTAACGACGTTACATCATGGTGATGCAAACCACATACAAAGACCACAAGGTTACAGTCCAGTTAGTATTCTTAAATTCAAGACTGAACAAAAGAACGTCGGAGATGAAGACTTAGAAATTGAAACGGTTGATATTGAAGAGATAGAAGAGTCAGAAAAACAGCCATTTATTAACACAAATCATAGCGATAAACATTCTTTTATGCATTCCTTTCTACAAGGTAAAATAAAAAGCTCTAAAGATTTCATAAAATCATCGCCCATAGGAAATTCACAGCTGTTTCATGATATTTCTGAGAATACCAACCAGTTTCTTAATAATATGACTGCCGAAGAAAAAAAGGCCGAAATACGTAAAATGCTTAAACGTAAAACTGTACAGCTGAAAGGAGTTTTTAATCAATCTTCGGATACATAGATTCTCATTTAGATTTAGTTGTTTGATAATAAATACTTAATGCAAAATATTAAAAACAAATTTCTGACTAGTTTTACTTACGTCCACACCATGTTCTACATAAAAGTCACCAGTGCCCATGGAGGCATATAGTTTGTAACCCATTTTAGCCAAATCTCTAATGGAGGGTAAAAGTTCCATTTTGTGCTAAAAGAGAAAGTTAAGAGGTGTCAATAAATAATGAAAACCATTTATTAGGTTAACTTTTTACCTTAAAACTACCAATTGAAAGGAGAATAGCTTTTTTAGGAATTTGAAAGCCAGTTGACATCATACCCTTTAAATAGGCCTCGTAACGATTGTCGCCAAAACAGGCCACTTCACCAGTTGAGGCCATTTCAACGCCCAATTGGACATCGGCTCCAGCTAAACGAGAGAAACTGAATTGAGGCACCTTAACACCAACTTTGCCGACCCCATGTAAAACATCTACAGGTTCTACGGGTAGACCCATAATGGCTCTGGTGGCAGTAGCAACAAAATCATGATTCAAAGTCTTCGATACGAAGGGGAAAGATCTGGAAACGCGAACATTGCACTCAATAACTTTAAGTTCATTATTCTTGGCGATTATTTGCATGTTGAAAGGACCAGTAACATCCAGTAGGGCAGCCAAATCACGGGTTATACGTGTGATGTTTTCCAAAGTCTCAGCATTTAAGTCCTGGGGCGGTGTTACCAAAGTAGCATCACCTGAATGAACACCAGCATTCTCAACATGCTCCGATACAGCCATACACAAAATTTCACCATCAGCAGCCACAGCATCTACATCGATTTCCTTGGCTTCCGTTAGAAATTTGGAGATAACCACTGGATGCTCTTTGCTGACTAGCGAGGCAGCATTTAAATAAGTCAACAAGTCTTGATTAGAGTAAGCCACATTCATGGCAGCTCCCGACAAAACATAGGAAGGTCGCACCAGACAAGGAAAACCAACTTCCTCGCAAAAAGCTATTGCTGACTCATGATTGGTCAGTTCCTTCCATCTGGGTTGTAAAATACCTTTACGATCCAACATACGCGAGAATTTAAAACGATTTTCAGCTGAATCTATAGATTCTGGCGAAGTACCTAATACCTTGGCTTGCTGTCTGTGCAAATCCATCGCTATGTTGTTCGGCAATTGACCACCCATAGACAGAATGATACCTTCGGAATGTTCTAACTCGTAGATATCCATGACTACTTCAAAGGAAATTTCCTCAAAATACAAACGATCACACATATCGTAGTCAGTGGAAACCGTTTCGGGATTATAATTAATCATAATAGTTTGTTTGCCCAAATTTCTTAGCTCCCTCAAGCAGCCAACTGCACACCAATCGAATTCTACCGAGGAACCAATGCGATAGACCCCAGACCCCACTACAATAGTATAGCCACCAGGGAAATCTATATCATTTTCAGAAGCATTGTAGGTTAAATACAAATAATTGGTAGCCGCTGGCCATTCACCTGCCACCGTATCGATTTGCTTAACGAACGGAATGATGCCCATTTCTTTTCGCAGTGTACGAACTGCCAACTCAGTGATTTTGGCCGCCTGACCAATTTGCTTATCGGAAAAACCTATACTCTTGGCTTGCAGCAATTTTTGTGATGTCAAAGTAGATCCTGACTGTTCCAGTTCGTTATAAAATTCAATGATATTTTTCATTTTATTTAAAAACCATTTATCGATATTAGTCAAAGAATGTAACTCATCTATGGAATAGTTTGCTTTTAAGGCAGCGGCCAAAACAAATGGTCTTTTATCAGTAGGCTCTTTAAGCTCATCAGTGTTCACTTGTTGTAAGTAGGGGTCGAAACCATTGACGGAATTATCTACCATTCTTAAAGCTTTTTGAAATGCTTCCTCAAAGTTGCGGCCTATAGACATGACCTCGCCTACACTCTTCATAGAACTGCCAATATTTTTGCTGACTCGTATAAATTTGGCGAGATCCCAGCGTGGGATTTTCACTACACAATAATCTAAAGAGGGCTCAAAACAGGCTGTGGTAACGCCAGTAACTGAATTTCTAATGCTGGGTAAGGACACTCCCAAGGAAAGTTTAGCAGCCACGTAAGCCAAAGGATAACCAGTAGCCTTACTAGCCAAGGCCGAACTTCTTGATAGACGAGCATTCACTTCAATAATAAAGTATTCCTCAGAATATGGATTCAAAGCATATTGGATGTTACATTCACCCACTACTCCAAAATGACGTATAACCTTCAAAGCTGTAGTTCTTAGCATATTATATTCGCGATTGTTGAGTGTTTGAGAAGGAGCAACTACAATACTTTCACCAGTGTGAATACCCAAGGGATCCAAGTTCTCCATGTTACATACAGTTATGCAATTGTCAAATGCATCTCTTACTACTTCATATTCAACTTCTTTCCAGCCCTTTAGAGATTTGTCAATAATCAGCTGGCTGGAATGGGCTAACGCCTGCCGAGCCAAGTTCTCCAATTCTTCTTTATTATCGGCAAAACCGGAACCCAAACCGCCCAAGGAGAAGGCAGCTCTAGCCATAACGGGATAGCCTATGCGTTTGGCAGCATCCAGAGCTTCTTTTACGGAGTAAACGGCCTCAGAAGGAGCCACCTGTTCACCAATTTCACTAACACGTTCAGCAAACATTTTACGATCCTCTGTTTCTATAATAGATTTAATAGGAGTTCCCAAAATCTTGACATTGTATTTGGAAAACACTCCAGTTTTCTCCAATTCTACACCACAATTCAAAGCAGTTTGGCCACCAAAAGTTAACAGCACACCATTAGGTCTTTCAGCCTTAATAACTTGTTCTACATATTCGGGAGTCAAAGGCAAAAAGTAACACTTGTCGGCCAATCCTTTAGAAGTTTGCACAGTAGCAATGTTGGGATTAATCAAAACAGTTTGAATTTTTTCTTCCTTCATGGCTTTAATGGCCTGGGAGCCGGAATAATCAAATTCACCAGCCTGGCCAATAGACAATCCACCCGAGCCCAAAATTAAAACTTTGCGTGGTCTTTTTTCCAGCTGTGACTCTGGAGTGGGAGTATACATTAAACGATTAATCATCTGTTGGCGTAAGCTGATGGTGGAAGCTCCTTGGGATTTTTGATTTTTCACAGCACTTAAAAATACATCGAATAATAGTTCAAGATCCTCAGGACCTGCGGTATGTTCCGGATGGAATTGAACCGAAAAATATGGCTTCTGCTTATGGATTATACCTAAAGTGACAAACGCGAAAGTTATTAGCAATCAAATCAAATAAGACATAAATATTAAATTCACCTTCATTTGTGTTATCGTTGACATTAGTAAACAATGGTTCCCATTCTAATGGCAAAGTTTCGGTGTCAACAGCAAAGCCATGGTTTTGAGAAGTCATGAAACAACGTCCGGTACCATGGTGAATACAGGGCAAGTTGTGTCCTCTGTTGCCGTATTTCATTTTGTAGGTTTTACAGCCAATGGCTGTAGACAACAACTGATGACCCAAACAAATGCCAAAGACAGGCCTCTTGCCTGATTTTAATACCTTCTGTATTTGGGCAACGGTATCCTTACAAAAAACTGGATCACCCGGACCATTTGAAATAAAGAGACCATCAAAGGTCGCTTCATCCAATTTCCAGTTCCAAGGAACCAATTCAACGCGAGCCCCACGTGATATAAAACATTTAATTTGATTCAATTTTAAACCACAATCAATGGCACAGATACGTGGTGAACCTAATTCATTAAAGACCATGGGTTCTTTAACCGAACACTCGGCCACCAAATTACGCTGATTGGGATCGGAGAATTTAAGGGATTGTACGTTTTTAGGATATTCATAGACAATGCGACCCAAAATGACACCATTTTCACGTATCTTCTTAGTCAACGCTCTGGTATCAATACCACTAATACCAGGTACATTGTGTTTAGCCATCCACTGGGATAAAGTTTCCTTTACGCGCCAATGTGAAGGTGTTTCACAATTTTCTCCTACCACTAAAGCAGCTATCGATATCCCTTCTAACCACTCCAAATGTTTGGGTAAACCATTTTCATCTTTTTCTTCCATATCGGGTATACCATAGTTACCAATCAGCGGATACGTCAACACCAATATTTGAGCACGATACGAACGATCTGTCATAGATTCGGGATAACCGACCATGCCAGTCTGGAAGACTACTTCACCGTCTACGGAAGCTTTAGCACCAAATGCCTGACCGCTTAAAACGGTAGAGTCTTCAAGAACCAAATAACAATTGCGGGGGGACATTTTAAAAACTAAAGAAAAATCTTCAAATTATAAATTAAAGTTTAACTGTAACGAAAAAAGCAATACATTTTATTTGTTAAATGATATTAAATTAAATAAGTATGTAACTAACTACAATAATACATTTTTTTAAATAATTAAAAATTAAAACAATAAAAAAATTATCAGGGGTACATATTTGTTTAATCGCTTAAGTGCCTCTTATACCTCTTAAACTCGTAATATTATATGAAAGTTTAAGAGGTATAAGAGACATTTAAGCTATTAAACGAATACCCCTATTATGTTAATAAATGTTTTTTTTAATTTTTCTATCTTTTTATTAAGTTTTATTTTTTATTTTTCATAAAACTGATTGTTTAAAAATTTCTTAATTAACTCGACAAGAAAGTTTGGACAAAATTGTGCAAAATAAAGAAACATCTCCCCTTTTTGCTCAAAATCACTCTCATCTACTTAAAATTCTTTAAAATGGAAACGCTTTTTGAGTAAAAAATATAAACAATTGTCAGTATAACAAAGAAATTTAAAGAAAATATCAGAAGCAACACGAATTCATATAATGTGAGCTCGTCAGCCCAGCTAATTAAATTTTGCTAAAATTTTTTGTATAAAAAAATACAAATTTAAAGCTTAACTTTTAAAGATGGCGGCGAACAAAATTAATGTGAAGTTTACCTTGTAAGATATGCCTAGTTCAAGTAAATTTCTTTCTTAAATTACATTTTTTTTATCCCTTAAGGTCATTCACATTATTTGGCCGCAATTAAGCAGCTAATTATTTTTCTTCTTATCCTTGTCAAAGTTTAAAAAAAAAGGAATTTGGTAAAAATGAAGCCTTTAAGCATACTTGATACGTTTTATGTCCCACAGCTAAGTAAGAAAACCAAAAAAAGTTTTGGCTCCTAAAACAAGGGCTGGCAGGTATAAGATAATAACTAATATCTTTAAATTACATACATATACCTACCTACCTACATACATATGTAGGTATTTTGATTTGTTTATATTTTCTTCTTAATATGTAGAACAAATAGTTTTTTTTTAAATGAAGAAATTAATTAACCATGAGCCAATTTTAATTATATTTTTTTTTATTTTAAACCAAAGATTTCGTGTATCTAAAACTCAAACCTTAAAATAAAAAAAACAAGAGCGCTATAGGTATATTAGGATGTGGTGAAGGGATAAAAAAAACAAAATACCTACCTATAGGTAATTCGTATTCATTCACTTGTTCATTCATACTCTGTTATTACAAATGCATATGTATGTATAATTAAATATAAAAATCTAATAAACCTACATATGTAGATACATATGAAAATTTTTTTATTTAATTTGTCAGATTCTCCATTAATAATATTATTGCTCCAAAAAAAATTTGTTGTGGCTATAAAATAGAATACAGAGTGAAATCTCTCACACACACATTACAGATATTCTACACATGCCACTCAAAATTACACACAAATGTGTAATTACATAAAAAAAATGGTAGCACTGTTTTCTTAAATCAAAACAAAGAGAGACAAAGAACTGTTGAGAACAAGATACGCAAATTAGTCCTGTAAATTATGGTTACTTTTAATTACTCGATACGTTATTAAATAATTTATTTGGCTACTCAATACTTAAAAATATTATGTAATAAAAGGGAAATTTTAATATACCTATTTGGAAATATTAATAACATTCATTTTGCCATCTTGATTTTTCCATAAAAAAACTTTTTCTTAACATCTGATTATAGTTTTTTTCCTTTTGTGCTAAATTTTGGATGTTAAACTTCATATCAACGCAAAATTCTTTTCGAACTGCAATCACCTGATAATTAAATATATGCAGTCTTAGGATTTTTTCAAGTAAGTTTTGCCACTTTCTATAGGATTAGATATCCTTAAAGTTGTTAACGCAAATATAACATAACGCATTCAATATCAAATGGTACAAAAACAAATTGTCGGTATTGAGTACTGAGCAGCCAAAAACTCGATATTTTTACAACTCTAGCACAGATGCCGGTTAAACTCAAATTAAAGAATCTCACAAATACAAAATTCGCAAGGCACACATACACATACTCAGCAGCTAAGGTAAACATCCATACACACATACATGTATGTACATAATTGTGTGTAGAAATGTTTGATTTGAGCAAACAATTGATAACAACAAAAAACAAATTTAACAACAAACTAAAATCAAATTTTTAATCACGTTTTTTTTCCATCCACTAGACTTTTTTTAATTTCTAAATTGACGGATTTAATATAAGAACTAAAAGGAGTTTAATAATAAACTACCAACAACATTTGTAATGTTATCACTTTTTCAAGGTTAATAATTTCGAGTGAGACATTCGAAAGTTCTTTGTGTAGTTATGTTAGTTTATTAATAGGACATGATCTTTTCTTTTCCAATTTTTTTTTTATTAAACAGTGTCTGCAAATAAAAAAAAGTATGAACAAGAACATACATACATAAACATAAGTATATGGATACAGCATATCTACATACATTCATTTGTACATATTTACATATGTATGTACGTGAGATTTCGTCACAGCCACTCGAATGTTAAGTTTAAATCTACACGTTTGCAAAACAAGTTATCAAAAAACCATTAAGGGATTTTAAGAAATCTACAAAAACCCTTTAGGTATAAATTGCAAATAATCTTTTATAAAAAATAAATATTAATATGCAGGTACATACATACTTATGTATGTACTCAAGCAAATGTACATACGTACGGTATGTATGTATGTATGTATCTATAGTACATAACGCCATGTTTTTTCACTTAAAAATTAAATATTTCAAAACTTTGTTGACATTATTAAACTTATTTGAAAAACTCACATTTTATTGTTATTTTGTTTGTATTTTTTACTAAAATTAACAAAAATTTGTTTTTTAAACGCACGTGGCTTTTTCAAAATTTCCTAGTTAGACCGTAAAACGAAACACAACTTTATTAATTGGCCGCTATTGAACGACTAATTCTTCGAATTGAAATTTTGAAAAATCTCATTTCATGGATTTACTCAACCACTTGTAAACATTTTCCAAGGCATTGAAAAAAGCATATGGTCAAAAAGAGCAGTGTTGCCGCGGTAGGCATATTTTTGCTATAAAGTTTTTTAGAATATAAAGCAATCAAAACTTTATAACTAATTATTCTCCACTGCAAACTTTGTTCTATATACTTGCTTATAGATATGTATTTTATTCACACTAAACACACACATACGCACACACACTTGATTTTTGCCAGATCTAACAACTTAATGTAATAAATAGACTGGCCTTTATAGGTATTAGGCAAATGTATACATACCTATTTCCTTTTTAAGTTTAAAGTCTTTTTATTCCTTTACATTTTTAGTTGTTTGATTAGCATAAGGCATTAAAACTTAGCTAAACAAAATTGAAATTACTTCTTTTAAAAAAATTATCACAATGAAAAAAATGAAAATATTACCAAATTCATATAAAAAAAATAACCAAAATGGCAACGCTAAAAATGAGAGTTAAAATATGCTTAGAAGAGAGTAAAATATGACAAAGAGCTAAATCAAAGATGGTAACGTGTATTGAAGTGATTAGAAAAATTAGTCACTATATTGCGATTGTATTCATTTATATCATAAAGTTGCAAAGATTAATTTTGTTATTTGCATTTTTATTCAATAATTTGAAAAGTGTTTGGTCAGTTAAATTAAGCTTTTTTTTTATAAAATCTTAAGTTTTTATATATGAAATCTATGTTCATAAAAAATTCTATTTTATGTATTATTATTTTTTTTGTTTGTCTTAAAACAGAATTGTAATTAGTTTGTGGGACTAGAAAATGCTAAAGGTACATTAAAATAAAATCTTTTTAATTCATGTGTTTGTCGATGCCACCTAAAATGTTTAGTTTATATTTGGTCACCTAATGTCACGTGCTCATCTTAAGATTGAGTTTTTCTCTTTACCAATAGGTTTTTTTTGAATTATTTGGTATAAAATTCTCTTTCACCGCGTGAGTTTTTCCCTGTCCACACTTGCAATTAAACTTGCGCATTTTCTTGAAATTTCAAAAATGGATTTAAGAAAATATTTTTAGAAATTTATTTACTTGTAAAAGTTGCTTTCCCAAAAAAAAAAAATGGTGTGGATATTCTTTATATCACTCCATTTATAATACATCAAAATATTCACTTAAGACCCTATCTATAGTTTCTAAATCCGTACATGTTTATAAATCCTTACAAAATATTGCAAACGTAATTTAGGGCAAGGACGTAGGATAATGAAGTGTTATAATTTGCCTAAAAATTTTTTAAATTATCCAAAGGTTAAACTTAAAATTACTAATTTAAAACCCCATAAAACCAAAACATTTAATATACATATCGTTAGCTAATTTGCAAAAAGGCGTAACTAACAAAAAATAAAAAAAAATTACCTTTTACTATAAGCACAAATAGGCTGAAATGTCAAAATTCTTGATTTTAAAGATTTTTGGGATTTATAAGGGGTTTGGAGATTAAATTCAGGTAATGGAATTGAGATCGAAATTTTAACATCAAAAAATATTTTTAACAACGCGGATTTTTTTTTAGCTTTTAATCAATGCATCAGGTATGTACTTATATGCATCCTGATGATAAGCTGGCCTAAATATGTATAAAAACAATATACACTTCACTTTAGACATAATGCTTTTGATTTATTGTAAATAAATTAAAAAATAAAAACATAAACAAAGTTTGACATTCACTCGCGTTGTTCGGTGCTTTAGTTGACGCTGTTTTTTTTTTGCCTTTAGTTGTGTTTCAGATATTTTTAGATGTAGAAGAAGTACAAACTTAAAGTAAAAAGCAGGAGCCGGAACAAGTATGTAATCTACATATTAACAAACAAGAAGTCAGCTGTGTGTATCAGTAACGTTAATTTTTTTTAATTTTGTAAATTTTGAGTTAATATTAAACCGAAACCCTCGATATTAAAAAATATATTTTATTCTATACATATTACTTTACTGTTTACATTTATCTAATTAAAAAAGGAATATATGTATATTTGTATATTTAAAGAAATTTATTTTATTTATCGTTTATAATTGATATAAAATTATTTTTTTTTACTATATTAATATATATTTATAAAATTTATTAAACTATTTACATTACTATAGAAAAACAGAGAATAATTCATAAACTAATTTAAACAAATAAAAGTAAAATAACAAAAAGACTTAAAAAAGAGAAATTTATAACAATCATCAATTAATAATAGGAAATCAAATCTTAGGTTATGTTGCATTTTTTGATAAAAAATCTCTGTGTTAATATTAATTTTATGTGTTTGCATTAAAACTAATAAATATTTATTTGCAAAAACCTAAATGCCTTGTTGTAATATCCCTTACTTGCAACAAGAGAGTCATAACTCACATATTTTACACTGAGTACTGGAAAATTTCAGAGTTAAATCTATCAAATAAATTTGTGTTTTTACCAAAAAGCCCTTTATTTTCATTATGAAATAAGTTGTCAAATCTAAATTTTAAAGAAATACATATGTATGTATGTATGTATGTAACTTATACAAAATTGGATCAAAAACATTAAGAAGTATACAGCAGGTTTAATTTTTACAAATACGGGAATAGGTTAAATTTTTATAAGCAAAAAAAATAATGATGTTAAATATGAAGAGCCATTTTATACGAAATGTTTCTTTTTTTTGAATTATAACGCTCCTGCAGCAAATTAGTGATATAATAAAATAAACTGTTTAATTATTTAATTATTTTAAACATTTGTGGGTGCATCCATGCCACATATAATCGACTTGACTACTGAGGCTGCGGCCAACGAAGCAAAGTTTTGCCATTTACGGGTGGTGGTACCATCTTTATAATCGGAAATACCTGGGAAAGAGGTAATAATTTAAATGTATTAGAAAGGCTCAACTATTTCATGTAGCTTTAATAATTTAAATATTTTTGCCATAAATAACTTGTTGATCATCTTAGTTAATTTATTTTATAAATACAATTAAGCTTTGTTTTTTACTATTATTTTTAATTACTTGTCCTAGTGTTTTTACTTTTTCTTACCTTTGATGACAATAAAGCTTTCCCGACAATTACCAATAATACTGTCTAGCACAGAACTCATTTCCAGATCCGTGGCCAATAAACCATATTTCTTTGCAAACTCCAGGCGTAAATTATCACTACGAACCAAATCACGACCCGAACCAATGGGACCCAAATGAAGCCGAGATTTAGGTAGACCATCAACACAATCGGCTCCTATGGGATGAGAAACTTCAATGACCTCATTATTGCCGATATTCATGAACAATTTGTCGGTATTGGCGGCAGGACGATTAAAATCACTTTCGGTTTTTTGTTGCAACATATTAAGGCCCTCTTTCATATAGTTTTCCCAAGGACGTTTAGCTTCTATATTCGAATGAAGACTCTCGGCAATTTGTTGCAATGAATCGTTAACGGGGAAGTACGTTTTAACATCTTCACCACTCTTGTAGACATAAACATAGGGTTTCTCGGAACTTGGAGAAATAAAAGAAAATAAATTAAAAAATCTAGATTCATCTCACAATCAATCTTTCAACACTTACCTATTAGCCAGAGCTCTCTGTTTGTCCACATACGAAATGACTACATCACCCAAACGCACGTGCTTCTTGTAGTCGGTGTAATGTGGCACACCGCCAGCCACACCCACCACAAATACGTAATCAACTTTTTGGAATGTGCCCAACAAACGTGTCGTTGTATTGCCCGTTGCAGTCATGGCCTCACGCGTACTACCCACTGAGGGCAATTTTGTGCTGACAATACGATGAGCACCAATATTGCCAAGAGTATAAACGTTAGACTCGCCTTAGGTGAAAAAGAAAAAGTACAATAAAAAGTATAACACCGTGGATTAGTACAAAACGAACTCGTTAAATATGAACTTGATTTGCTACAATCAAAAAATTATGTGTAATGGTATAATGGTGTATTACTACGGTGAAGGGGAGGGCATCAGGGTGGTGGTGATAGTGTTAAAAATACATTAAGTACAATAATGGGTGTTTCACAGATAAAAAAAAGTGCAATTTTTAAGACAATTTTAGGACAACACAAAAATGGTACCAAAACGGAACACAACGTTAACCAATGTACATACAAAAATTTTGTTTAAAAGGACACTAAATTTACCCACATACCAATTAGGAAAAAAATCCTTTTCAAAATCTCGGCTCAAGCATGACAAAAATTTATGCATTTGAAAACTGTTACGGAAATTGTATAAATAGAAAAAAATTCAAGAAATGTTTTTGAGGTTAAAATGATTATTGAAAATTCAATTATTAAATTGTAAGATTTAAATGAGTAAGAAAACAATAACGCCTTTGTCATTGAGAAGTGGAAAATGTAAGCTTCTAAGTCCTGATTTAGACGAGAAAACATTTGGAAGAAAAACATTTGGAGAACTTTTGTTTTATCATTCGCGTTCATACAGACGAACATTTTGCCGCAACATTCTATTATAATTGTTGTTAAAACCACACAAAACAACAACAACAAGCAAAGTAAATGTAAACAAAGCGTATCGCAGAGTACCGAACACAAAAACGAGACTCTCTTCCCCACCCGTAATATACTTCCAAACAGAACGTTTCCCTTCTAAACTTTCGACCGTTTAAACTCGCTCTAAGCTTTTTCTTTAGGTCGCCTTGTTTTATTATAAAGATTTTAAAAATTAGAAAATTAAAATATAAAACTTTGTTTAAATTTCAACCCCCACATTAATAAACAATTTTAGAATTAAGAAACTTAACCCTTAACTTCCTACTGTAAGTTTATTTTTTTTTGTTTTTTCTTTAAATTTTAAATTTTCAAATACTTTTAAACTCGAGATTTTGAAAATGTTTTTTTTTTTATTAATTTGATTTTAGATAGACAACACAAAAGGCATTATGTTGATTTGGTTATGTTTTTTTTTCTTTTTAAACAAGGACACTTTTTTAAAGAAATTTAGAAAAACAAAACGTCCTTGATTTTTGTTAAAATGTGTTCTTACCAAAACGTCTTTTCTTTTTGGACTTTTTCAAAGAATTCGTTAGATTGGAATCTGAATCTAAAAGAGTTTGTTAATTGTTTTATTGTTTTTTATAGGAACCAATTAAAGCGTTTGTTTGTTTGTATAGGTTAAAACCCACAGTTTTTATTTTATTTCGATTTGTAAATTAGAGAAAGAGAAAAAATTGTTGGTTAGAATTTATATTCAACTAAATGCTTTAAAATTGTCAAGTTTTCGAATAAGTCTTATAAAGCAATATCAAATACTTACCCACTGTGGTGTAGCGTACAAAGGTTTCCTTATTCTCCAGCATGGCATCCACAGCCAATTTTTCACAATATTGAGCGGTAATAATAGCAATCGTGGGTTGTTTGTTGGAGGCTATTGTAGGCATTTGTTTAACCACCTGCAATTAAAAATATTTGTGATTTGTTTATCTAAAAAATAATAATCATAAAAGAAAACTCACCTTAATCTCTTTATCTTCATGATGAATTCTGGTATATGAATTGAATTCCATGGATTTAATTAAACCTCTTTCTTTTAACGACATAAATACCAGAACCACATCCTGTTCCTCCCAGCCATAGTCTCTGATTATAGCAAAAAAAAGCACACATTAATTATTAATTAATTCCAGCTGTTGAATTCTTTTAAATGCTTTACAACTTACTTGGCTAAATCTTCTGGTGTTATGGGATTTGGATAGGCCTGCTCAATTAGTTCGAGTACTTTTTCCTGTGTCAATGGTGGAGATTCAAATTGTGTCTCATCCATAGAAACTGCAGTTAAAGAAAAAAAAAATTAATAAAAAGAAGTTAAAGATTAATTATGAAAAACATTATTGCTTTTAATTATTTATTTAAAAAAAAGTAGTTTAAATACGAAAAACAGAATGTACAAAAACAAAACTTAAAATTTATGATTAATAAATAAAACGAGGGCAATTTAGTGTAAAGTTAAATTAACGGTTTTTTTTGTTTCGTTTAAAACCCCAACATCATGTTAAGTTTTTTATGGGCAAATTTTGTACATGTGAATTAAATTGAACTGGAAAAATGTTAAAAATTAGTCTTGGATTTCTTGAAATGTGTGAAAGGGAAAGTAAGTGAAAAGATTTTCATTCATTATCCTTTAAATATGTAAGATTATGATCATTAACTTTAATAGTTTGATGACTTAAGCGTTTTGTTTTATTCATGCATGCATTTAGAAAATATATTTTAGAGTTTGAGATGTTCCAAGTAGAGCTAACAACAATCTAAGGAGAAAATTTGAAAGTAAAATCATAAAAAGTAACAATTGACAATTCGAGCAATTGAGTATGGAGAAAAATATTTTTAATATATTATCGAGTTTAAAAGCTCAGATCCATTATCAAAGTGTAGCTATGCATGCGCTAAAAGTAAAAAGAGAGAGAACGTAGAACCTCTAATACAACGAAAATACATTTTATGAACTATAAAATCTTAAGTTTCTAGTGATTGAATCTAAAATCATTTTCCTTACTCGAGCCACAGTTAAGAGGGTTGGAGCTGGGGGCATGGCACCCTTAATTAAAAGGAAATACATTTACTAAGCTAATTGGGAAATTATAAAAGCTATAACCTTTAAACTAAGCGTGGCTCATTTGGATATCGATTGGCTTCTGTTAATTCAAAATTAACAGAAATATTTAGGGGAGCGTGGCGGAGGAGCAGACAAAGAAAAAAGTTTTAATAATATATTTTAGGGAAATATATGAGATATATTCCTTAGACCAAGTATAAGTCACTTTAACAATAATTTCATCAAAATTTCATTATGGGGGACCTGACACTCCCTAATAAAAGACAACGTTACCTGACATATTTAGGGAATAAAAATGTAGCTATAAGCTTTCAATTTTGTGTAAATGACTTTAATATTAATTGCATTATTGGAGACAAAAAACGGAAAGGATCTAATAAAGGGGCATGTCAGCGCAATAAAAAAAAAATTAGCTCTTTTGCTTTTATAAGGAATTATAATAAGCGTAAGCTACTTTCGCATAAATTTGATTATAAAGAAAAATTTTTTGTTGGATTGGTTTATTGGCGTAGCCCCTCCTTTATAAAAACAAGTAAGAGCGCTATACTTGGCTGTGCCAAATCTTATATACCCTTCACTGCGTGTATTTACGTAAAAAAAATTTTTTTTTCCTCAAAAAAATCTCAAAAAAAAATTTTTATTTAAATTTCTCAAAAGGTATGTCTTAAACACAAATATAATCATTTTTGTGTAAAAAAAAAAATATTTTGCTTATACATATCTCGGTAATTGTCGGATTTTGGTGATTTTTACCAGTAACAAAATTCTGATCGTTAGATATTAGTAACGTTTCCGTACGACATCGGGGGGCTGAGAAAAGTTGATTTCAACAGACGGACATGGCTAAATCGTCTTTCCTATCTATAAGGACCCAGAATATATATACTTTATGGGGTCGCAAATGAATATTGTAGAGATTATAAACGGAATGACAAACTAATAAGGTGAAGTGTATAAAAATGATTTTATGTCATATTGCAGGAACTACGAAAGTTATAGTCATTAAACTTTAATAAAAAACTAGATGAACCCGGTCTGCTTCGCTACCCCAAACTGGTTACTCCAAGTTTCCCCTTTTTTTCCCATGTAAATTTTATTTAAATTTGATTAGTTTTTTACTAATTAACACTTCCCCCCTTTTCACCCTTTTTTATCCCTATACGTTTGAATTTCAAAAAACTACCGAAAATTTATTCTTTATTTTTAGAGAAGTGACGAACGTAGTTTAAATTATATCTCTATGTCATTGGTTTAGTATTAATAAGGGTTCCAAAAAATAATAATAATAATACTATAATTTTTACCCGTTTTTACGCTCTAGGCCCTCGAATTTGAAAAAAAATACCAGACACGCTTATTTTTCAGGTAGAATACAATGCTTTTTAATTTTTGTTTGTATCTTGTCTAGTTAAGTAGATATAAGGTTACCGATTTTTCCCGTTTTTACCCTTTTTTACCCCCTAAATATTTGAATTTGAAGAGGATCTATACAACGTGAGAGTAACCAATATCAAAATTTCAAGTTTTTAGCTCTATTCGTTTGGGCTGTGCCATGATGAATCAATCAGTCATCAGTCACCTTACTATTTTATATATATATATATATATATAGATTTAGGGAGCTATAATAGTTGTACTTCTAGAATTGCATATAAATGATTTTAAATAAATTTACAAAATTAATTCAATAATGTTTAGAAACCTGCATACTTTAAGCGTAATTATATTGTTATTTATATTATACTAGCTCTATCCGTGTGGGCTGGGCGATGATGAATCAGTCAGTCAGTCAGTCAGTCAGTCAGTCAGTAACGTTACTCTTTTATATATATAGATAAAGCCAACATTAAAACAGATACTTGAAAAGTGATTCTGAAAAACCTAATATTTATTATCATAATCAAAAGAGATTTGAAATTATTTACTCAATAAGTATTAGAATTTATTAATTTTATTTTAATTATTTAAATTCATAGATTTTTTAGCCCTGGCTATACTGGGTACAAACAGCATGTGTGTGTTTGTAAATTTTACAATTAAGAGCAATTGAAATTAAATTTAATTATACATTACATATAGTGTGTAACATTAAAAAAAAAATTCGAGCTTTTAAGCTTTAAAATTTCAAAATTTCTTTGTACTTACTTAAAAACGCATTGTTCAATTGATTTAATTAGAAATATGAAACTCAAACTAAATAAGGTTGTAAAGAAACCAAATTACTGGTTTGTGCCAGCAATATGGACCGGGCCTGACTAATTGTACATACATATGTTTAATATAAAAAATGATCAAAAATATCTCATACACAAAACAACAATTTTTACACATTAATTTATTAAAATTTTGTATTTTTTACAATTTATTTTATATGTATGTTTGTATGTATGTATGTATGTATGTGTATGTACATTTATGTTTGTAATTTTTTTTTTTAATGTTTCACATTACGCATGTTGCACAAGTTTTGAGTAATAGAAACAATAATGTCGAAACAAC
>NDXZ01051220.1:0-14395 GCA_003055125.1 Paykullia maculata
AATTAGTCTTAAATAAAATTCTATAAGTGTCAATATTTAATTAGTTATTATTTATTAAAAACAAGTAGTAAATATGTATGTATATCTATTTATTATAAACACACAATTTAAATGCCATAATTAAACAAATTACATATAAACATTTGTATGTACATAAGTGTATCTTGAAAATACTAATTTAAAAATATTAATTACTTTTACTAATTGTTTTAAGAAAAATTATAACAAAATAAATTTAGCACTTGCCTTTTTAAACGCACTTTGTTTTCTACGACTTAGCGCTTTTAGTATTTTATCTTATGACAACACTGAGCACACAAATTTACGGATTTTGATGATTTTGAATATTTGAATACTTTGCCACCTGTGGGTAAAGGGTATAAAAATAAATTATTTAAATCCAATTTTTTCTCAGTGTACATAATGTTTGTCTAATGACCATTTTGCTGTTGTTTTTTATTTTTGTTGTTTGTTCATTGAGGTTTATTTTGGTTACTTATCAAAGATGGTCATTTCATGTAAGCTCTGCAAACAAACATCCAAATATAAATTTTTATATTATTTTTAACATATAAATTACATAGATGTAAGTAAAAGACACAAGGATCACGATAATTTACGACAGGATATTTTGGGTAAATTCTAAGGTCAATATTTTTTTATTTTTCTTTAAAAAAAAGGCTGGTCATTTTCGTTTTTTTTTTATACTCGTATTAACAATTCTCTGGGGAACTGTAAGGAAAACGAAAAGAAGTTAATTTTGTTTGTTAAAAAAAACAACACAAAATGACAATAAATGAGTTATTTCGATTTAAAGGAAAAATTACACAAATATTGGCAAAATTAAATTTTTTATAATATTAATTTAAAAGTCCAAGTTAAATATCAATTAATGCTATAAAGAAGATACCATCCAAAATTTTTGGGTATTTAAATTATCATAAGCTGGTAAATTAATGATGCCCTTAAACTAGTTACAGTTTTAAAACCATAAAAAATGTTAATGGACAAAAAAAAACCTTAATTTGGGCAATAAATTTCTTTGACAGTTTATTTCACACTTTGTTGCTGTGCGTGCCTTCGAGTCATTTAAAAGCTTTTACACTTAATTAGGCCAGTAATAAAGTCTAAGCATACGCATCCACATGCACATACAAAATATATACATACATACATAATTTCTTTATCAAGCTTAATTTGAAAGGCTTATCCTTTGGGAAATAAAGGTGAGCAAATTATCATTATCATAACTCCCACATAGATACATATGTATGTACCCCATACATACAAAAAATTTATCATGTGTGTATGTACATATACATAAATATCTGTTTGTTCATACAAAATCTACCAACACCATTTGGCACTAACTATTTTTCTTGTACTTATTTGGGCACTAAAATGTTTAAATATCTATAAATGTATTGCCTTTCCATGTCCATGTCCGGTCGGCCTCTTTATTTGAATAGAATATGTTTTGATGGTGTGCAATTTGTTGTTGGTGTTTGCTTGTCCAATGCTCGTTTAAGCAACCAGGTCAAATTAAGTACATATGTGTTATCTAATGAGTTTACGTTACCAGCCTACAATTATCTGCTCAAAAAAGAAAATTTACAAACGAGCTGAGAATTGTTCACACACACACACACACACACACACACATACACATATATATAAATATATATATATAATGTATTTACAGCAGTCATAAAGTCAAAATTTGCATATCAAACGTAGATACAATCAAACACCTTAAAAATATTTCACATATGAGATGTTCAGCTTTGTTGTTGTTGTTGTATCTATTAAGTGATATTTGAGAATAGAATTTTTATTTTAAATAACGACATACAAAGGCAACTGAAATACACGCAAACACTCACACACACACACATCCTAGTGGTTGTAATATAATGGAAAATAATTCAGGAAACTGAACATTAGAGTGCATAATAGGGTTTTTGGAAAAAGAATAGTAATAAATTCATAATAAATGCATTAAACCATTTCCATCCTCTGTTCACACTTGCAAACACAAAATTGAATCATTTTGATCGGTAATTTTTTTTTATCTTATTGAACTGTTATGTTAAAATTTATATTCTTGGCTTAAATCAATGAGAAATAAACCTTTTATTAAAAATATATTTTTTATGCCATTCGCAATTTTTCAACAACACCTTTTTTAGAAGGTTTTTATTTAACTCGTCATATATATTTATTGTACAAAAATTAAAATTGTAAAAAGCAGTTTTTACAGCAACAAATGGAAAAAGTAAAATCAAAACAAAAAATTCCAACAAGGCTGTTAAAGCAATGGTTAATATTGCTGTTCGCAAGCTCACATATGTTTTTTCTTTATAAATAACAGTACTTATTCTTATGCATTCTTAACGCAAAATCAAAATAATTTTATACAAAGGTTTCTAGCAGGGGTCTTGAAACTTATTCAGCAGAGTAAAGAAGTGTTTTGTGTTTATTTTCTGCCTATTGACTCTGTGTTTTGTGATGTTTATTAGTAACTTAATAAAAATTTAAAATAGTACCTATTTTGTGTGTGGATTTTATTTAAAACAAATAGGTAGATAGGTTGATAGAAGGAGCCTCGAAGGGTATCATGTCCTGTTGAGCTTGTTGTGAGCCACGCGTCCAGTATTGTGTTTGACATAAAGCACTAGGCCCTTGCATGCGCAAAAGCAGGGCAATCGCATAGGAAGTGTTCTATCGTTTCTTGTCACCTGTGGTAGAGGGTATAATTAATGTTTAGTTGAAGATGAATGTACAATGAATTCTATTCAAAGTACATATTTTCAAACCGAATATATGACTTTTGCCCATCTTTCTGGCAATTGATGGACTCCATCCCAAAACTATTTCTCATCTTTTGAGGCAGAAAATTAATCAACTCAATTTTTGATAGCAGCCTTCACAAAGCACAGAAGGAGAAATGTCTATCCCATAACGGCGAGTGCGTTAAAGTTTCACAAATTGTTTTAAACTAATCGTGCATAGTCAATCGTTGTCAAGATGTAAAATTATGGACTTGTATTTAAGCCAATATTTTTGCATTTTTCTTTTAACACTCTCTCTCTTCAAACGGTAGAGATATCCAGTGATTACTTTTCCCGATTTTAAAAGCTCATAATTTATAACAGCCTTCTGATCCCAACAAATGCAGGGCATTACCTTAGTGCCTTGGATATTCGACTTTAGTGTCGATAATCGTGGTTGGCCGAGCATTACATACAGTTTTTTGCCCTTTGGATTATTATAATGGATTCACTTTTCATCGCTGCGACTGGCATGTATGTATGCAGGATAGGTTCAGTTCAACCGAGTAGACATCTGCATCTGCTTTTCCGTCTTTAAGAGTGCCAGCAGTAAAAATGCTTTTTGTTTTCTTTATGCACTTCCTAAAGTATGCCACCCTCGCATTAAGCGACCGATGTATTCTTTTAATCTCTTTCACCCTACTTATGTGCTCCATCGGCTTCTGAGTCTCCCTAACCCCGTTATATACCAAATCAGTGTCCTGAGGCATTTTATATGTTTTCTTTAGGAATAATTTCAACTGCAACAGACGCAGCATTGCCTGCATAGGTAAAGTGCACATCGCTTTACATGTAAAATGTTTGTGTCTTACCATTGTGCAGCTTTAGGCACATTTGCCTACATTAATGCAAAATCCCTTTTGCTTTCTTTAGGTAAGTCTCTTATTCACTGATACCCCTAGATATTTTACATTTCTGGACACGCTGAAATTTTTAAGGATTCAGCCTCTACACATGTCATTCTTCGAGTTAAGAGCAAAGTGTCCGATTTGCCATTATTACCCTGAGAGCAAGTCTCTTGTAATTCAGAGTAATCCCCATAAAATTTACTCTATGTAGTATTTTCGAGGTAATATTACATTCATTTTTAAATATTATTTAAACATTTTTGTAACATGTCTTTCCATCGCTATGACACATAATATTGTTTCCTTAAATATTTTTGCATTTTATATTCAATTTAAGATAACAACTTATTTAATGTTTATCAAGCCATATAAATTTAAAATACCAACACAAAATGTTTTAAGAACATACATACCAACAAACAAACAAACACACAAAGTACTGCTTGCAAAATATAATTCTCAATTACTTATTATTTATTCATTTGAAAAAATTATCGCTAATTTAATCTGCAGCATCGATGCGTTTTAGATGTTTTTTTTTTTTGTTGTTGTCAAACATTATAAACAATGTTAAACTTCATAGCAAATAAATAAAATAAAAATAAGGATACCATTATCCTTATCAGCTTATGATGTTACCCTAGATGGCGTTTTGCGACTGACTTGCTGTCAGTTTTTTGTTTAAAGACTCTCCCCTTCCCCCACCCACTCTTTGGGCTCTAAAGTCATAAACTCTATTTACATTAACATTAAACAACTAAACGCAACCACGACAAGAATATAAAATCAAATAAATTGAAATGTTTTTCTTTTATTTTAATTTTTTGCAAGTTGCAAAAAAGAGCCAAAAATAACAAGGAAATTTGAAAAAAAAATCTCACACCCACCCATATTCCCAAAGCTTTTGAATAATAAAAAAAAAACAAAAAAAACAGCAAAACGAAAATAACTGCGAAAACCGACAACATAAATCGCTGTTAACACAAAAAGACTGACAAACAATTTTCGTCCTTACTTACTTGTGCAAATGCATGTGTATATGTTTGTTTACACCCTGCAGTGTACAAGATGGAAATTGCCGTCTTAGCATTATCTCTAAAAGAGGTATAACGGTATACAACTTTTTAAAGTCACCATAATATAGGTATGCCATCTATTCTGAAATATATGGGATTGTCCAGTGTCAAGGTAAACAAGAACAAAATTTATAATCGCTTAAGCTTGACCATATTATACCTAGGATTGTGCAGCTTATTATACAGTAGCCAGTCAAGGTTAGGTTAGATGGATGGCTCGCAGAAAGCGGGTTTCCTCGGAAGCCAGATACACCAAAGGCAATGATATCCTTAGACAAAAATTAGAAAAAACCTTATTGTCAGCCAGTACTCTTCGGGAAACTCAATAGGTCCTTTAATCCCTCAAACATCACAGACCATGGAAGCTGGGCAGTCGCATTGAAAGATGTCGCACTTAAACGATTTTTTCCCACGAAATTTATTGCATGATATCGTCGTGTAATGTTATTTGGAAATAGCTGTAACGTGATCAACCCTTTTCTTTAATCGGTTTTCAACTAATTGTATCTAATTTTCAGCTGTCGGTTTTTAAAACAAAACATCCAACAGGAAGATTTTTATGCCAAAAACCCGATTTGGCGAATGTTGTTTGAATCTAGATTTTTTTAAAAAAACCCACGATATCAAAAGTCAAAGCTTTTAAAATCTTGTCATATATTTAAAAAACAGAGAGGTTGAAAAGCTTTGATATGTAAGTTAAATAGCTTTTGAAAAAATGTTATCCCATAAAAACGAAGAAAGGTAGACATATTATGCATATGTTCTTAATTCTTTGTTATAAAATAAATTAGAAGAAAATTTTTTTGTAGAAAACACGTTTTGAAAGGTTTTTTTTTAATAAAACAAATACAATCGATTTTTGAAAATTTGAAATATTTGAACTAATTTCACATATTTATATGTTGTAAGTAAATGTCGTAAGATTTTTATCCTTTAATTTTCCATTACTAGAAGTGTTTTTTTTAATTTCTGCAGTGGTAACACTGTCGACGAACCTACATACATAGTTGAAAGTGTTGTGAGCTAAACACTGATTTATCTATTAAAAATATTGATATTTAAATTAATAGACTATAAATACGTTTAAAGCTTTGTTTTACAATTGCTTTGTTTGAACCACCACACGACCACTTTAAACCGGTTATTTGAAAAAAATTTGTCAATAAAACCCAAGTTTCACTTAATAGCATCAAAAGGTTTTTCCAACAAGAAATGCAGGGTATTAAGCTGAAGTCCTGGGTACTTGCACAATGAACAATTACATGTAAATTCCTAAAAAGGTACAAACAACAGAGATTTTTGTTTTTGCTAATGCCTAAAATGGCATCTTCTAAGAGACACTAGACACACGTACACGCACTCTTACATACAAAGTAGAGGTATAACAACAAAAAAAAATTGCACGCGCCCTCTCTAGAGATGGAGGATTTTTGGCGGAATAAACAATTTATGGTGAAAAAATTCAATCGTAAACAATGCAATCAAAAATTCATTCAAACAAAGCATTAACGCTGTCTCCTCCAACTCCATACTCTACCACAATTTCTTTAAACTAACATAAATACAACATATGTATCTTTGGATGTACATATGTATGTATGTATATGTGTGCATTTAAGAATTTACATTTATGAATGAGAATATATGTATGTACAAATGTATGTTTGTACGTATGAAGGTAAGTATTTAAGTAGATAAACGAATATATATTTACCTAAAGGTTGGGGGGGGTGGCAGTTTAAACTTGAAGTTGAATTATGATTTTGGCTTTTTGTTTCCCGCTTTTTTTATATTTGTTGTTGTTAAAAATTAAAACATTTTTAAAATATTCACCAAATATGCTCTTAAATTACGTGCAAGTTGTTTTATAGTCAGTTAGTTGTTCGTGTAAATAATTTCTTCTTTATTCATAATTTTTAATTTTGTCGTAATTTCTTCTTCCTCTTCTTCTTTTTTTTTTGTTTGTTTTTTAAGTTAAATTTTCTTTAAACTAAATATTACCAGACATGACAGAGTGTATTTAAGGACAATAAATTTTTATTTGTACTTTGAGTTTCTACAACAACGTGTCTGTAATTGATTGTAGCGATAACGTTTTTATTGCAAATTTAACTAACGGTAACTTTACGA
Organism: Paykullia maculata; assembly: GCA_003055125.1. NCBI lineage: Eukaryota > Metazoa > Arthropoda > Insecta > Diptera > Rhinophoridae > Paykullia > Paykullia maculata. The sequence continues at coordinate 6,886 of NDXZ01051220.1, forward strand.
GTACAGTAAATCAGTAAAGATACTTTTGCAGAAAAACAAAAAGGAATTTGAGTTAAATAAATGCAACTTAAAATAAATATATATTTTTAAAAGTAACTTGTACATTAAGTTTGCAATGCAATAATACACAAACATATTTATATTATTATATGTATATATATAAATCCTTTTACTCCTGTAAGGAGCATAGGGCCGTTGAATCGGGTTTATTTTTTATCTCTCTTGTTTCGGTTTCAGTAATAATTTGAATTTAAGACAAATGACTTATTAGGCCATAGCGTCCGATCCTGGTGTTGGGACTGCCAACATCGCCACCAGGCATGCAGTATTATACAGGGTTTTAATCCAAGCATGTAATAGGGTTATACCGCCCACGGTCGGTCGTCAGAGCCTCGTTGGCGTGACAGGGGACACCAAGTCCGGGTAGACAATGGGTGAGATTGACATATGGAAAGGATTGGCTATAAGTACGAATAATAATATCGTATACGCTTCACTTTCCCATTAGACCCCCATTAATATTATTAACAAAATTAAAATTAATTAAAAATTAAATTTCTATATTTATACCTTTTAATAAAGTTGTGAAAGTATTAAAAAATATTATAAATATACATATATTAAAAATTAGGTACTCACTTCTCAATACCTTAAATTTTTTGAGTACTTATTACTTGATTACTTGACAAAGCCAAATTGCTGTTACATCAGCGACAGCCCAACAATACAATACAAATGTATAGTGTATGGCAACTTCAATTTGCGTTGCCAGCTAGTGAGCAGTTTGTACATGTAGAAATAAACAGTTCTGTCTTTAAAAGCACTTCGTCTCTAAGAAACCGTTTGTACAACTGAAAAAACTCAGCAGCAGTTCTGAAATAATTACCGTTGATAATCTGAAAAAACAGAGAGAGGCGTGGTTTGTTGCTTATATCCCAGTCATTTACAAGCCGATGTTGCTGATTTTCAGTAGATAAATTATCATTAGTATTTCTATATAACTTATAGGTTCGTAAGTTGTTTCAACATACAGGCAGGCGAAAAGGCAAAACCGACTTTCCTTTAATAATTGCTTACACATTTCCTGATCTTAAAGCCCAAAGTCTTAAAGCCCAAATAGCATTAAAAAATTAGGGATGTTTTTAAATTTAGAAAAATTTTCGAGGAGGCTTTCTTAATTAGAAAACTATGGGGATAAGAAAACAAATGCTAATTTGATAGACACTCGCCATTAAACAAATAAAACTTTTAATCAACATTTTTAAAGTTGATTAAGATTTGTAAAACCCTACCCAACCATTAGTGATACGGGCATTTTGCGCTTGTACTAATGTTTGTAACGCCCAAACACCCTTAATTTTACCGATTGGCCCAAAATCAGTTTCTGAGTAGAAAATTGATGTCCACCCGTACGTCTGCCTGTCCACGTATACCTTTTAGTTAAATCTCAATTTTAAATATATTTCAATGATATCTGTATATATGTACATATAACTTTTTTGACTAAACTTAATAACAAAAAAGTGAATAAGCTGGAAAACTGACGTCTTAGTCGATTACTTCTTATACGGTGTTCAGACATGCACCTTTATTGAGATTATCGCAATAAATGCCATTATTGTGCTCAATATTCCATACAAAATTTTAATTTAGTTATTGTTCAATAAGTACGAAATTGTTTTAAATATTGAGTAAAACTTGAAATACAACACTGTTTTCAAGTGTGTTTAGTGAGCAAAACTATCTATGTACAATGACAAAAATGTCAAAAAAATATAAAAAATATAAAAAAAAAATTTTTTTAATTAAATTTAATTTTTTTCTTTTTTTTTTTGTTAAACCCACTTTGGAATCAAAACTCTATCGTAGTAACCACAGCAGCTGGGCGTTTCTATTATATAATAGTAATTTTTTTTTAAAAGAGGAATTTATTTCCATTTTTCGAAACAAATTTTCACATCCAAAAATAAAAACAATTTTATTTTCCAGCTGTCAAATGCTTTTTGAGTTAGCTAAACTCTGTATATCTGAACACTAAAATAATTTTGTCAATAAACCGAATATTGACTCAATTAAGAATGTGTGTCTGAACACCGTATTAAATTAAAAAACAAAAATTCTTTAAACGTCCTAACACTTGTTAAACAATAACAAAATATTTAAAACCCCCAAAACAACGACTAAAACATTTATTTTAAAACCTTTATTAATAATAGCAAAACATAAATTATTTAACATTTTAAAATACATTTGCAAACATTTTATAAAAAATTCCAAAAATAAAGAACTTTTCTAAATAAAATAATAAAAGAAACATTTTTTATTTTGTTAAATGTAGAGACATGAAAGGAAACGTAAACATACGGGGCGTATAATTTTCATGTTCTTCTGTCGCGCAATATTAATGGTATTCCCTGCTACCTAACAAAACGTTTATTTATTTACAAGCAAGCAAGCACTGTTGTACATACATACATAAATACATACGTGTGGGGGGCAACAAATACAAACAACCTGTTTCAAATGCACACACACATACACACCTGCATGCATGCTTAAAGCAATTGTATTCGTGTACGTATGTACATATGTATTCATTAAATATGCATAAATTTATTGTTAAACATGATCCTAAGTTAATCTTATTGTTAAGCTAATGGTTTTGTACACATAATAAATTCATCATCTTCATCTTTAAAATATTATCCTGCAAGAAGAAGCTCATACTACTTGGAAAAATACACGTTGTATCCACTTAGAGATCATGTTTAAAATATAGAAATACATACATAAATACATACATACGGGTCTAATATACATACATATATAAAGAAGTTGAAACCTTTAACATGACTTCAATAGGTTTTCTTTTCACACACATACACATACATACACATACATGTGTTCGTTATAATCAAATTGATTTACTTAGACTGAAAGCATAAAATAATTAAACTGCATACATGAGTTTATCTTAAATTTTTTTCTTTTAGTTAGAACTTTTCTATTAAGCGTTTATCAAACATGAGAGACTGACTGACTGACTGGCAAAAGTTTTCAAGTTAAACACAAGTCCCAAAAATTAGAAATAGAAAAACGCGTAAAACTTTTCTTTTCAAAGTTTTTACTTTTAGTTAAACTAATAATAAAGTTATGTCATATTTATACATGTATGTACACACTTACATACATATGTAATGTATATATGAATATGGAAAAACTTAATAATTTACTCACAACTTCACTAGCGAGAATATATTAAAGTATATCCTTTAGTTTTAGAATATAAATATAATTTAATTAATTATTTTAAACTGAGCGAATGATTAAACACAGCAACTACTTGTTTAAAAATAATAAATTTTGGCACAAAAAAAAATATAAACATAAAACAGCGAAGTACTTCAGGTCATAGGCTTCTTACTTTGCAAAACGAACGAATGGCTACAAACAACAATAACATACGATAAAAATATGAAACAAAGAAATACTAAGTAAGAGAGAATATACATATGGGCAAATGCTGCGTGACCAACGCTACATTCGTACGCGTTTTCGGATTAAAATATAAAAATTTGTTGGTCTTTCAAAAGAGATACCTTTAACTTATACGTAGTGTTTAGTGGGATTTTAATTGTACTTTCGAATGGCATAAAACATAATCTTGTAACACGTATTTGTTGCGAAATAATTGATCACAAAGTTTCGTGGCGCACGCTACAAAAAATGGAAGTAACTTTTAAGTTGGAGTGTGTTTTCGTAATTTTTAGCGAATTTTGCATAATAAAGCACAAAAAACCTAAATCTTTTAAGAAAGATGAATATATTTTAAAAGCCGTGAACCCTTTGTGACGCACGTTACATTTATGCCAGTACAGTAATTCCATGTTATTATTGCCAGAAATTGTTCGATGGTTTCCGATTTTGATAAAATTTTGTAAATGTATGTAGTAATGCACGTATATGTTGAAAACGATTTTATTTTTTTAATTTTGATAAACAGTGGCAACCCTGTAGCTTTGAATTATTTAAAATATTACGGTGGAACCTTCGTTTAAAAGGTCATAATTTTTGTTGTGTTTAAGATTTTAAAATAATTCTTTTTGATTACGATTGCCAAGATGTCAAGGGTTAAGAAATTTAATTTAAAAAAAAAATTGAAAATATTAAATAATATAAAAAAAAATATATCTCCAAATTTTTTGATAATATTTATGCAAAAAGCTACTTATATGGTCTAAGTACCCTGATATTTTCAGAGTAGTGTCTCTACTAGTTTTCGAGATATTAGAAAATATGAAGATGAATGTTCTTTACTTGTTTACAAAAATAATCACGGAAAAAAATGAACTTATTGGCGCGTATTGTTAACTTTGATTGCCACTAAAGAGCACAATAATGGTGCATTACGGCAATCATGTGATCTTACCTTAAGAAACACTTTCCGATTCAAAAAATAATATATTTTAATACAATTTAATTGCCCACAACTTTTAGAGACCGAGGGCTAACATCAACAGCTCATGATTTTTCTTGGCCCCTATACAAACGTTCTTCTGATAACTGACTTATAGAAGGATGTTTTTGTAATGGAAACCTCTTAATTGGCACACTGTTTTATGTGGCAGCTGATGAGAGTCGGAGCAACGTTGCAAGTTGTTTAAATATATTTAAAAAAAAAACATGTTTCTATACGTATACTTTTTGGTGCTCATCAGAAAAATTTATTAGGGAAGTGTAGATCCTTTTTGTAAAACGTTTACTTAAACGATAATTCAAATACCGTACGATGTCGTACAGTACAGTGCAGTACGCATACAACAAGTAGCTGATGGTCTGCAGCGTAGCGTTAATAATGATCCAAATATGATAATTCGTCATAGAGTTAAACAATTAATCTTGGTCCATCTACTTTTTGTGCAAATGTTGCTTTAAAATATCGGTTTACCAGTTTACGGTATTTATTCATACCGTTATCGTTGATTTGGTGAATGGCCTAAGGAAAGCTTTATTATTGATCCATAATTTCATTTAAATTTACATTATTTTTTAGTTTTTTTTTATGGAATAAACATTGTCAAAACATATTTGCATCAAAAAAAGTCACCGTTTCTGGGCTGGTGGAAACATTGCTCCATATGTTTTTGAAAATGTTAATAATCAGAACGGTTGTCAAATGTTTAATAAAGGAAATATTTGACGTTCGATTAGCTTCACGAAATTAACCTGATAACTTTTTAATTTGTTTAATGATTTTATTTAATTATTTTTTCTGGGAATATGTAAGTTTAGAAATAATTATGCACTTGAGAACTAACCAACATTCGTAGTGTTATTGCTGAAAGACAACATGATGTAAATGGAAGATTGTGTAAAAATAAGACCTAAACATTACGTCATATGGGCGCCAACAGTTATTAATTAGTCCTTGCTTCTATTTAGGGCCCATTCCCGAAAATAATTCTAACATTAACTGACTAACGTCAGCAATGAGAAAAAATACTACTTTGAAGAGTTTTATTTTATTAGATATTATATAATTTTGTATACATGTTTTATAAACGGTATTTATAGGGTCTAAAGATGGAGGGTACAACAAAATATTAAATAGTGTTCCTACTTCAAAAGTACTTTTAAAATCAATAAGTTATTAAAATTTTTGTTATCTTAAAAATCATCTCCTTAAATACCCATATTTTTCAAAATAGCTTTGCTAAATCTAAATTTCTACCAAAGGCCGAAGTGTAAAATCGTATGTGTCTCCCAAAACAACCGCAAAAAATATTCATCTTATATTTGTTTTTAAATTTATTAAAAATATCTCTAGGACTAATTTAATCTTCTTTACAGCAGTGAAATGTCTTGTCATCATTAAAGGATTGTAACTGCAACACATGAATTTTAATATAATTATTTCAGAAATTAATTATTATTACCGCAAAACGTGAAAAAACTTTTAATTCAAATTATTCGTTTTGCTTTCCTTTAAAGACATACAAAAAACATATATAATTTTTATACGCAAATAATAAACATGTTTAATATTTATAAACTATAGACATACACACCACATGCAGACATACTTACGTACGTACATATACATTCATATAAATTTAAATAAATGTAGTAAAAAGTATCTAAACAAATTAAACCTCAGCGTAATCCGGTAAATTAATAGCTTCACATCCTTTGCTTTCAAACAAAACGGGTTTGTATCCATATTTGTATAAACCACATATATGGGGGTGTGTGTGTGTTGGTGTATATGTAAAATATATAAGAGCATTAGGAAAGACCTTATTAACTTGTTGTTAGTAAAGAGTTACGAGCTCAAAGTTCAAAGTACTTAATTATAATAATTAAAAACTTTGCCACAACCAAGTGCGAAATGTCGCGTTGACAGACCTCAAAATGTTTGGCTGAAAACAAATACCAGAACTCCTTTTTATTCTTATTGCGTAAACCAACTAATGTTATTGCCGGTTTTATAAGCTTTTTTGAAAATCTAAGCAATATTTTTCAGCAGTAAAAGATTAGTTAAGTTGTTGGTGGTAACTTTTAAGGAATCCAAGCAAACAAACAATCCATCCGTTTGTATTTATTTAATCATACATTATAAGGATACACAAATACTATGGGTTAACCAAACAAAAACATACAGAAGGACACTCTGTTGCACAACTATAAATACACTAAAATTTTATTTAATTCTAAATAAAAGAAAACAGTTTAATCCTTATTTACTTAAAGTCAATTAAATAAGTAATTTTACATACAAAAAAAAAATGGTATATTCATTTTTTATTTCGCAAAACAGTTACTACAAGTAGTATGATCTTTGTTCCTTGCATAACAAACGAATAGCTATGATCAACAATACCAAACAACGAAGCAGCAAAAATGGCAAATACTGAGTGAGGAGTGTAACAGTAATAATCGAACAGCATCGTCTGGTACACTGAAGTAAGTGGTTGTTGCTTCACTGTAATTATTCGTAACTTAAAAAAATATCAAAAAGTTAAAAAGACCTACAACATCATTTCTCAATCATTGATTAATTTGTGTTTTTTGCTTAGTCACTCTGTTTAAATATTCACTGCAAACACAAAAAATAACAATCTAATAACAATGCACAAATACGCAGAAAAAACTAAAATATTGTGTTAATCACTAAAATGATTCAACCCAGGAAAAAAATGTTTAAATTTGCACCTATCACCAAAATGATTATATGAATTACTTAAAATAATAAAAACTAAAAAATATCGATTTTTTCCAATTAACAAAATTGTAAATATTAATAAAACGGTAAAAACCCAATATTTTTAATAAGAGCTCAACTCAATTAAGACAGTTAATTGAATGAATTAATTATTTAATTAAAAATTAAATTAATTAAATTTAATTCTGAATTCTAATAACGCCTTAATTAGAAAAAGTGCCGATATTTTTTTTCTGTGTATATAAGATAAGATTTTTTGGAGTATTTGCCATCAATTAACATCGCCAG
>NDXZ01051221.1:0-10917 GCA_003055125.1 Paykullia maculata
GTTTCATTTTTGTTTTATTACATTTTTATGTTTTCTGTATAACAATATTTAGAAAAAACTTAAAATAACTTATTATATTCATATAATGATGAGATATTTAAACAAAAAAACCAAATAAAATAACTTTCAAATGAAACTTTCAACAAAATAACTTTTTTTTTTAAATAAGTCGTAAAAAACAAGATTTATTCTAATGAAATAAACTAAAAAAATGAAACAATTGCAAAATTAGAAAATAATTTCCTAAAAAAATTAATACAATTAACATGTTAATATATTTTTTAACAATTTATTTTAGATATTTAATTTTTAATTATTTTCATCTGCGACATAAATTGAATAAAAACTTAAAAATATTTATAAAAATTATCAATTTTAACATAAAAAAAAACAAAAATTCACCATCTTTTTAAGACAAAAAGCATAAAGTATATTTTATATTTAATCTTAACATTTTACTCAAAATTAAATAAATAAAAATAAATAAAATCGTTTTTTAGTCTGTAGTTATTCCTCAACACAATATACCAATTACGTTCATAAACGTAGACAAAAGACGTAGAAAATTTAGTTTTTTTTTGTAACGTATATGTCATACATAAAACCAACTCAATTTAGTTATTGTTGATGTAATATATTGTATATTTTTCTTTGAATATTCAAATCATAAAATATTACTTTTTGTTCGTAATTGTGACATAAAACAGTCACAGAAAACAGACGTGTAAAAGAAATCTTATTTTTTTTAAAACATTGAAGGCCTAATATTCAAATTTAACTACAGAATTATTGTAGCTAAACAGCGTCAGTGAAGTTTTAATTTTCTGATACTTGTTCACTTTATAGGACTTGCAAAATTTAAACATATTTTTTTACCATAATAAATGTTTTTTGTTTTAAAATGGATGACAAATGTATGAGAATAATAAAAAAATAAAACAATTTTATTTCAGTTTGCCTAAGAAAATATTTTTGGAGAAATGTATTCTGCCGCATCCTCTGAACTTTTTTTTAACATATATTTCGCAAAAAAAATATGCTGGGCCCTAATCTATTTGTTTTAGCTTTTGGTAGAAGTTTTTCTACCAGTTCCGTGTTAAAAGCTTAATTTTATTTGGACTATTCACAGTCCTATCAAAACAAATATTTTTTCTAATTTTCTGTAGAAAATTTTGCTATTTATAACATCGTTGTAAATTTTTTTAAGAAAAAAAACTATTGCCAATATTAAAACAAAACTTGTACTACAATTTTAAACAATTGAAATAACGAAGAACATAAAATTCTATAAAAAAATGGATGATGTTTTTGTAAAATACCAGGCCTTATAGTTATTAATAAATGGGAAGAAAAATATAATTTAAAGTTTTACATGGGAGGGTTCAGTTAAAGTCAATATTTAGTAATAGTGGCGTCAATTTCCGCTCTTATACTTCTCTTAATCGATTAAGCGTAATATTAACGGCTTACATTTATACATAATACTTGTATTCTGTCCCCAAGAGCAGTGTCCGTAGAACATTTGACAAAACTTAAACAATTATAATCTCTTTTAATCTTTGGAAACAAAAATATAATTTAAATATATAATTTAATTTAACATAAAATTGTTTTTTCATCCATATTTTCAGCTGTTGCTAAAATTTTAATTCAAATATAATTTTTACAGTAACAAACAATTTTATAAAATAAGAACAATCTTAATATCTTAATATTGGCTATTAAAAGACAATCATCAAAACAATACTGTTCAATGTTAGAGGATAATGTTTTAAGCAAACAAACTCTTGTTTTACAACTTTGTTTTTTTGAAAACTATAACCATATTTTGAAAACTATAACTTAAATTTTAAATATTAAAATCAACAGAGTTTTGGTCAGTTCATCATTAAGCAAGGTTTTTATAATATTTGAAGAGTTAATTTATTGTAAAACTATTTTTTAAATATTTTAGCTTAAATAAAACCTTATGTTTGGTATTAGTTTTTCTTTGATACCGTTTATTCTATTATCGTATATTTCGTTATTTCACTAGTATTGAAAATATCTCCTTTGTGCATACGTTTGAAATTTTTAAATATAACAGTATTACAAAATACATACATACATAAATCTATTTATGGTATACAATATTTATTAAATCTAAACTAAAATATTTATTAAACTTCTTAAAGTATGTTTTTATTATAACAATTTTTATTGCAACATTTTGCTATAACATTAAAATCTTGTGGTTTGTGTGCAAAGATGGAAATGCCATGGCAAAATATGGTTAAAGAAAAAAATGTTCGGATAAAGTTAATCGCTAAAACTACACAAACTTCAGCCACAGAGTATTCTTAACTGTTAAGTTGAAAAGTATTAGTTTTCAAAGCACTTACTTGGTCTTGATGGTTATGCGAAAAAAAAGAACAACAACAACATTTATATTGAAACATGATAACAAGGGGAAATACAACATTTTTTAACCCACACAATAAAATTAATATTAAATTTCATAACAAATAAAATATAGAAATTTTGTTGGTTTTGCTTGGGCTTATTGTATTCGTTTCCTCACACATAATTTTTTTTTCAACGGTCTTATAAACTTCGAATTAACTACAGAAAATATTTTTGCTTTTCAGTGTATTTTTGTTTGAGAAGTTTGTAAAAAATATATATTTTATTTTATATCATTTTTTATACATCAATTTTTTATGTTAATTTTTATCATATTTATTTATGTGGTTTAACAAAACCTTGATTTTTTTAAGCGTTGAAGAATAATTATATATTACAAAAATCTTAAAATGTTTATAATCAGAATTAAATTCCAGATAGAGTTTGTCAAAACAATTGTTGATGGAAAAATTCCTTAAAGTTAAATATTCAGCCCCAACCACTCTGGCGAAACAGAAAATTGTATATTTTTTTACTTGATATTATATTAATTATGAACTTTGCTGGAAGCTCTCAAGATATTGTGGTTTAGTTTGTTTTTTTGTTTCTATTTCAAATAATAATTTTGGCCTTTTTGAAACTGATACCAAAAGATTATTTGCCAATTAACAGAAATATTAAGTTGGCATTGTTTTCTAAGTATTATATTCTTTATTTTATATTAAAAATTACACACAAAATTAATACAATACGAAACACAATAATTCGTAGTCAAGGATTCAGATTAAGGAAACTCCTTTGTAATGATGCTACAAGTTTTTATTTGTTTCATTGAACATACTTTTAAACATGTTTGTAGCTCCATGTATATATTACGTTCATTATTTTCAAAGAAAAGTATTTCAAAATGTTTTTGCGACATCATTTGGTACCTTATGCCGAAACAATAAAACTTTCCAAAACTTACAATAACTTGTTGTTATAGAACTATATCAAAATATTAGGGAGACTTAAATATGTTGTCAGGCAACAAGGTTTTTAAGGTTTTAACAGAACATGATGAAAGAGTTTCTTTAAATCATGAAATTTTGTCCAATATACCAAATTTAATATGAGTATAGAAATATGTTAATTCATTTATTTTAATAATTTAAAAATTGTTTACACCAAATTTCATAGAGTTCTATAAATTTCGGTTTTAAAAAATGCTCATATATTTAAATAATTATATATAATGGTAAGTAATGGCTTTAAAAGGTTATTTGGGTATTTGGTAAATATTTCTTAACTTTTCTCATGGTATGGCTTATTAATATCTAGGAATACTTATATTCATAATTTATGGTATTGCTTGAAATAAAAAACTATGTATAACAATTCAGTTATTTTAATACATTATTATTTACATATCTTACATATCCATATCACAATTACCAATTAACATACATTGTAAATCATTAAAAATAGTAATTTTATTTAACAACACCAGTTATTAAGATAATGTGCGAAATAATATACTAATTGTTGAAATGACCATGAAATACAAAGCATTCCGTAAATATTTATCTCATTATTATTTACGTATGAATTCATATTATCCATTAACTACGAAATTATGTTGAGATTTAAAACAACTTGAAACATTAACAAACACAATTTACTTAAATGAAATAATATATGTTTACAAATGATTTTATTTCACACAATTTGTTTGTCATTTCTCGATGGAAAAATGTATATATGAATTTGTGGTTTGAATTACTTGGTAAGTTCTGCCATTTGTATCACATGTGGTTTGGATGGACCGACATATATTTAAAATCAAAAAACTCTCAGAAAAACATTACACATACATTGTTTGAGTCCAGTATATAAAACAATATTAAAAAATATAAAACAAGTATAATGATATACTGTTGTTCAGGAATCAAGTACAAATATTAGCGTATTATTCTTAAAGCACAATATACAAAATAAAAAACAGGGTAGTACAAACGGAATAAATAAAAATAGTTGTGTTCCTTTCACTCTCGATGGAGCATAGGGTACAAACGAAACACAATTTTTCTTTTTATTTGATATTTAACATAATTTTTGAATAGTTACAATTATTCAAGTTTATCATACAAATGCTTATAAGTAAAACAAGGTATAATGTAGCTGTTATAATAGAAATAGATAAACAAATAAAATTTTTCACATAAATACATACAAATATATAGCGGGTCTGGTCAGACGCATGTGTTACAAAAATGACAATCGAAGTATGTGTATGACAAAGCCCTAATCCCATTTTTAGCCTACAAAATACTAAAGACCCTGTTCACTGAGTGAGTTTTATATACTTGAATTTTGCTTTGAAAAATTATTATTTTTAAGAACACAAAACTTATTTAATAAATATGGCTCCTATTATTAAAAGATGTCAATAGAGTTGTACGAATTGCTGTAAAAAATATCTTTTATAAGGACTGGAAAGTTTCACAAAGGCCATAGTTTTCCAAATTTATTGCAATTTTAAGCACAGATAAATTTTTAACATATTGCGATCAAGTTGTGATGAAATAAAAAAAACACACACTTATTATAGACATACAGTGTTAGACACTGTATCCACGTTCAGCTCCATTTGTAACAATTAGTCATTATTTAATGCCACCGTCGTTTTCTAAACCTGTAGTCTACAGCGTGACGATGTGTCACTAATATTAAAATATTAACCGCACTTTCATGGTTTTCTCTAAAGCAAAGAATACTATTTTTTAGATGCAGACAGTTTATAGCATCATGATATGAATAAAATACTAATCATAATATAAAACTTTAGAACTACAACCAACAGTAATATGAATCTGCTGGCAGATTACTTTAAATGCTTTAAATTCAAGTGCAATAGAAAATTCAGCTGCACAAAAAATGTGAAACAGTATTAAAGTGAGTATATCGCTTTTGATAAAATCATAATGTAATAAAATAATTTTACGTACAAATTTGTGGAATACTAGTATATACTCTTACCATTTTATGTGGTATTTTTTTACATAAAAAAATACATTTTGCAAATACTTTTATATTTGATTACGTGTTTTCACCAGTAACTTTACTCTTGTTTTCATTATTACTGTAAAAATTCCCTTCAAGCTAATTTTGTAAAATTTTCATAAGGAGATTTTTAGTGGCAAAAATATGGCTAATTTATCGCTCATGTATACTTAAGTAAAAGAAAATCTCTGTATTTTTTTATATAATTATTTAACAATTCCTCTTAAATTGAACAAACATTTTAAACTAAATATACAAATACGTACCTTTTTGTATAACATGATTTATATTTAAAATATATATATATGCAAAACTTTTATTTAACCTAAATATTTTATTGCAATATAAGGACCTGTTTTAAATGCAAATTTTTGATATGCAGATTAGGGCCAGTGTAGTTATAATTACAGTAGGTTCACTGAAGAAACAAAATTCTGCTCAAAAGGCTTCAAAGTTTACAGCGCACACGTATGTTAACGAAATAAAAGCTAAAAAAAATAAATTTGTTTTCATATGAATATTAATCCAACAGATAAAAGAGTTTAAATGATTTATAAAAAAAGTGAAATATATATTTTTTAAATTATTTAGTACAAATAAAAAAAATAAAAAACAACAACTAAATTTTTTATTAGATAAACTACAATTTTATGCAAAATTTACTCTTTTTGAGCATATACTATATACTGTGTTGCTATAGTCCATACGAAAATTGTTATTTGTTTTTTGTATTTTATTTAAAACGTTTCATTTTTTTAATGTTTTAATGCCTGTGACATTCAGTTTTTATTTTAAAACAATTGCAATTTTCCTTTTGCTTTTCCTAATGTTACCAAAGGGAAATATATTTAAAATATTTTTAAACATAAGTGTAAACATAATTATTTCTTTGCATGAGTTCTTGTTTTACCACTGCGTATAAGCAATATAGAGATTTTAAAAATATGTAAGAGAAAAAAATCATACGCCCCATGGGAAAATATTATGTAATAATAAGATATAACGAAAATCGATTGTTAGCTGTGATATACAAATCTTATACAACGCTTTCTTAGTGCTTATAAAATTTGAATTTTCTAAAAAACTATCTAAGAAAATAATATAAAACCTCAATTTAATTCAAATGACAAATCTATACAATTTCACAATCATTGAACCTAATAGATAATTAATGACAAATAAATGTTTAAAAATATATTTTATATGCACGTACAGTATTTATTTCAAATGTTGTCCTTAAATTTCATGAAAAAAATTGAAGTGTAAACAACAATTTGAATAACTAGAGCATAAAAGTACACAACATGTAATCATTGAATTGCATGTTCAACAAGAATTTCCTGTACGAGACAAAAAGTTTTTTAAAGTCTTTTTAACATTTTGGCAACATGCGTAATATGATGTTTGGTTTTGTTTTTATTTTATGTGTGTGCAAGGAATATTTATGCTGAACAAGTAAGGGAATGAAACTACTTGATTGAAAATGTAAGTAACCCTACACATGTTTTTGCTAATGTTGAATACAGTCAGGTTTTTGTTTTTTGTAAGGTTGGTTGCTTTCTTTAATTTTATGCTTTTTAAATTTTGTTTGGTTAACTTTATTTAGCTAAAAGTATAAAGCTTTAGGACAGTTATACTTACCAGTAGTTTAAATAAAAATAAAATTTCAATTTAATGTCTCACATATGATTTGCACTGGACGTCAGTTTTATTTATTTATTTATTTATTAGGTTATTTTCTGTACAACAAAACTTAATTATATATTTATAGTACAGAAACGGAATGCGTCAAACATAAAAAAAACATTTCAATTATTATTATTACATTTAAATTAGGTATTATTATTTCGTCTCTTCATATATCCTTTTATTTTTCATTAGTTTTGTTTTGCAATCAAAGTCTTTTTTAACATAAAATTAAAAAATAAGTAAAAAAAAAGAAAACGTTAAAGGAAATACCTGCGCCAAAATCGTTGTTTATTTTGCTCTTTAGCAAACAAAAGTTTAAATTAAAATAAGTTTTGCTTTTAACTTTATATAAAATAAACATAAAAACAAAGAATTGTTCAGTATTTATTAAGAATTTATAAATAATTTTAAACATTTTCAAGAACCATTGTAATTCCATTCGGGTGCGTTTTAATGTTAATTCCTTTAAATAATTGCAACATAAATCGAGAAAAATAATATTTAGTGCAATCAGACAAACGTTGTTCTTGACATTAAAAGACGTTCTTGATTCGACCTAATTTGTTTAGGTGGTAGAAAGTACGAACAATATAAACAAACGTAATAAATAACTCAACTCCAAAAAATTTTTTCATATTAATTAGTAATTGATGCTATTTTGCATGAGTTCTGGGTTCTGATAAATAATTATGATAAAATGATATTCTTAACGCACTTAGCAAAAGATAAGCGAAAAGAAAGTAATGTATTTCTTAATTCATAGAATTATATTGATTGTTTTATGTTCTTTGGGTATAATATTCAAATGATTAGAAAGACGGACATTGCGAGTTATAGGAAATTTCTAAAGGATGTAGATAACGTTTTATTAGGAATTATAACTTTCAGTACCAGCACGTAGTAGTTGAACGATAAAAATTTGTGCTATTCATGCATTTAAATTTGCTTTGCACAATTACTTTACGTTCATTGCAGTATTAGACTTAACTCAAGGAAATTCGTTTTTTTAACTCGCGCTGTATTTATTTTCTCTAAAACATACATTCTCTTAGCATACCACATACTAAATTATTAACTTTACTCTGAAGCAAACTTAAATACTTTGTGCACAAAACTTTGCCATTTACTGCAATATGTTATCGATTCTTTGCAAATCTAGACAAGTGGTTTTGTTACAATTTAAATCAAAGACAAATTGTTGCGTTAAAGTTGTGAATAAAAAAGACAACACGATTTTTAACTATAGCACACTAGAATGGAAAAACGATTGGCAGACAAGTACGACCAAATGTTTTGCTTCATGTATAAAATAAAATTGTTTAATATATTATCTTTTAGCAAAGGGATAAACAGTATAATTGTAAAATTAAACTATTAATGTGATATTAAAAATTAATTACACTTTAAATATAAATCTGCACAAGGAGCAATTTGCGTATAAGAATTTAACACAAAATTTTATATAATTTTTTTCGTTTATAAAAGCCTCTGTAATTTTGGATTTATTTGCTAAATTTAGGGACAAGGATAAATGACAGAAAGACCAAGAAAAAGTATAAAGTAGTTAAAGGGGAGAAATCCCAGTTGCTAATAATATAAAATTGTGTGTTAAATATATGATATTTACATACAACAGCGTATTACCGATCAAAGAGTGCTGAAGATGAAACCGTAGTTGGTTTCGAAAATGCATTACACTCGGCTAGTGTCGTACTCGATTTTTCATAATATTCTTAACAATAATCGCATGAACTTAAAAGCCTGACAAACATTTAGAAAAAACTTTAAAATAGTTTAGGTACAATGTAACTATGCCTTCTAAGCTAGTTATACTTTTAAACTGTAAGGTTTTCCCTAAGTTCTGGCAATTTTTTAGAGTGTCAAAGGAAATGGTGCCAATTTTTGACAAATTTGTGTAAAAAATCACATTTTGCATTATTGCTGGCAGATGCCTAAACTATTCGATTAAAAAAATGTTAAAGAATTAATTACATATTTTAACTAGAGCCGTTTCAAATATAAAAAAAAACTTTTGACACATACATACATTTTTGGTCAACATTTAACAAGTTAATTCGAATTTAAAAGTGCAACAATCAGTAAAAGCTGGCAAAAAAAATTATTAAACGGAATTCAAAAAAAAGCCACAAGTATGACAAGGGTTTCTGAATAGAAAACAAGGAAACTTAAATCAAACAGCAGTTCTACTGAGTGTTACAACGGAAGCTAAGAAACAATGGTATCAAACAATTTTTTAAACTAATAAAAGTTATTTTTTATTTATGGAATTTTTTACAAAAGGCATAAACTTGAAAACAAATTAATAATTTAAATAACAATGTTTTTTCAGTTTAAGTGCTGCTTAAGGTAAAGTGTTACCTTTTTTATTTGGTTTTTTACAATGATATCACTAAGTTTAAAGTTATAAATAAACGAAGTGATTTTTTTAGAATTTAAAATAATTTTTTTAAAATCTTGTCATATTACAAACATGAATAGCTTTCGGATATAATCAAAGCTATCCAAAATTTGTAAAATTTTTTACCTTTACTAGACAACACTGTTTGCTAGAATAAAAATACCATATTGCAAGGTGTAGGGAAGTGATTTTAAATTATAAATGTGCACAGTAAAACTT
The DNA here is from genome assembly GCA_003055125.1 of Paykullia maculata. Classification (NCBI taxonomy): domain Eukaryota; kingdom Metazoa; phylum Arthropoda; class Insecta; order Diptera; family Rhinophoridae; genus Paykullia; species Paykullia maculata. The sequence goes on from NDXZ01051221.1 coordinate 9,752, forward strand.
TTCTTTCGTTTCGTTTTTAACACCACGAAATTTTAAGGCGGAAATATTGAAAAGTTCGTAGTATATTATCTTCATCTTTTATATAAAGAAAGAAGAACAAATAAAGAGACTAAAGGAGGGCCACTAATTTCTCACATACAAGGTTTCAATATATTGGCATTTTAATCCAAAAATCCAATGACTTTAGGGAATTCAAAAGAAATTTTAAGATCCAGGGGTTTCCTTGAAGTTTTCCTTGTTATTTCAATAACTAAATGTAGACAAATAATTTAAAGATTTTATTAAATTCATTTAAGATCAAAACACTCTTTTGTATTCTACGAATTATGTTTAGTATTTCGATAAAGTTTTTTTTTTGTTTACTTTTAATTGTACAAAGTATATGTAACTGTTGAATTATTTTAAACAAGAAATTATTATTTAAAGAAATAACTTATTAACTAAGTTAGCTTTAATTCGTAGAAAATCTAACATATTTTGTAAACTTTTTAAATTAAAATTGTACATGTTTTTGTTGTATTACAATCAAATAAATAAATAAGTAATTTTTTAACGTTAACGAAGACAAATTTATACGTATTCAATTTATCAATTTATTGTTCCTCTTGAATTAAACCCCAAAACATAATTTTGTGATTGCGAAAGGAAATATTTACGTTGCTTAAAGGAAAAGCAAAAATAATAAGAACAATAAAATATGTATGTATAAATATATGTATGTATATTGTTAATGTTTTTTTATTAAGCTATTTATGAAAAAGTTGATAATATTAACCCATTAACTCAAACAGTTGTTCAAAATATATTATTCCTAGTAATACACATAACTTTTGAAGTATTTGTATTTTTTTAAATTTTCTTAGTCTGGCTTTATATTAACATATTTAATAAAAAAATTGTGTCAGGCAAATAAACTAGAAAATAATTTAAATAATTTTTGTTTAGGGGTTAAGGCTTTAATTTATACAGAAGTAACAATAAACAAAATATTTTGCAAGAAATTGTAGGAAATTATATTTTTGTATTTTCGTTTATATCTAGTTGTTGCTAAACAAAAACACATGCATCACCCAGTATCTCACACACACTAACATATTGATAAATATATACGTAAGTGGAGAATAAAGCTACTTTTACGTATAGTACCAAAGCAGAAAAAAAACAAA
>NDXZ01051225.1:0-11022 GCA_003055125.1 Paykullia maculata
CCTTAACACATGTGTGTGTGTGAAGGGTATAAAAAGAAGGTTTTTACTTATAAACTTGTAATAAAAATAGGCAGACAATTAAAAATGTGTTATAATAATTTAGATAATTTTTTACTAAAAACTAACGGCCTAATTGATTAACGATTTTAGAATTTATTTAAGGTTTATAAAATAGATTTCGTATACAAATTTTATTGTATAAACTTTTGATAAATTTAAAAATTGTTTTTAAATATTAGGGCAATGTTGTGACTATCATATGGGTCTATGTTTGAAATGTTATGACTAAAAATATAAAGTTATGTTATAAAAACTAAAAATTACAATTTTATTTCGCTAATATTTAGTACTGAACACACACAAATATTTTATCACTTTCTATAGCGAATTAACATTAATATATTTTGAAAATAATTTATAAACATAATGCTTTTTAACAAGATGAATACAGAGCTGTAAATTTTAAAGCAAAAACAATAAACACATTTTATAACATAAAACATACGGATGTGAAACAACGAAAAGAAAACAAAATTATTTGCAATTTTTAGCCATTAAAAACCACATTTTCCTAACAACCAACCAACCAACCAACCAACCAACCAACCAACCACCCACCCACCTACCAACCCTACACAAAAAACTAATATAAATCTTATACTTTCTTATTTCTCTCGATCATAGAAGGACACAGAGCTTGTAGTACTGGCAACAAACCCTTTTCATATTGTAGGCGATAAAATACTATAATAACTGAAAAGAAGCGAAATTAAAGAAATGAAAGCGAACATAATGTGGTGGTCATTGGACGGTGAAACAGAGAGATTTCTGCACAACAATGTTTGTAACAAGAGTTAAGTTGAATTGTTGTTGGCGATTGGAATTTGGATGGATTGAATTGGAGATGGTTTTGCTTTTAGGTCGTGAAAGTAATGATTGCAGTGATGGTCATGGTGGTGTTTCGTTGGATAGATGATGCTTATTCGTTTGGGCTGTCTGTGTATGTCCGTCTGTCTGGCTAGTTATCTATGTGTATATATGTATGTATACAAACACATACATATGTATGTGTGGATATTTGTTAGTTCATTTGTTACAGTGCAAAACGCGCAAATGTTAATAAATCTTATTTTTATCATTCGGCTATAAATACTGAAATTTTAACCATTGCCAATTTATGACCATTATTTATGTACCACAAGGTACCAATAGTTCAATCCAATAGTACAAAAAATAAAATACGAAATAAAATATTTATATGGCAAGAAAAAAAAAGAAAAAAATATATATTAAACACGAATTATTTCATTTTATACACATATGTATGTATGTACGAGTACAACAACATTTTTTAACGATTAAATGTTTATTATTGAATAGTATTACTGTGAGAAAAACTTTATTGCAAAAGTGGGTTATAACTAAGCGTAAGTTGGAAAAGAAAAATGTTTTTAATAAAATTAAATTGTTTCATTTTTTATATGTACATTTGTATTCGTATTTAACGATTTACCTTAGCTAAGCCAGCTCAGCATCTTGAAATTGGTAGTATTCGGAAAACAGCGTTTTTTTTTAATAGCGCAAGCAAATTGACTCTAACACTTGTGTACCTTAGAATAAGGATTTAAAGTTCAAAATAAGAAAGTTTGAAAATTAAAAATTACTTATGAACTATGAACTCTCTCTTTTCTTTACATTTGCGATTCCACGTCATATGAATTATTACGTTTTATAAATTACAAAACATAAACTTTAATTTATTAATTTTGTTAGTCTAAAGTGTTACAAGAAGATATTTACAAATCCATCTTAAAAGTCATATACAAACATACATACACATTATTACATACATGCTAAAATTGTTGTATTTAAAAAAGAAGAACAGAAATCATCAACAGAAATAGTTGCAAGTGCGATTGTATTTATAAATGAAAAATCACTTTAAACAACATTGATAAACACCTCAAAATATAAATGTGCGAGAAGAAAAAAACTAAGAATGTTCTTATAAGATCTTGGACGACAGTAAGAACTACAATAAACTACACCTAACAATGGAAATTCCCAGCAAAACATTTCACAGCTAATTTCGAGTATATAAAATATTTAAAAGTTCAAAATTAGGTACTAAAAGTGCATTTTGTTATGTAACTACAAAAGGTGATTTTCCGGATAGAATTTTCTTTTATATGGAGTTTGACAATTTAAAACTATAAGAGAAGCGAGAGAATGTAATGATCAGCTGATCTACTAAGATCACCTATGTTATTTCATCATGGTGCTTTTTTGTATTTTAATGTATGTCCTCCGTAATTAAGACACTCTTTTAAAAACCTCAACAATACCAATGAGAATTATTAAAAATAGATACCTAATTAGTTGTTGTCAGTTCAACTTTAATTAAATTTGATTTTAATTTAAATTTGCAAAGCTTTCAAAAACTTTTGTTGGGGTTGCGTACGGTTCGTATCTAAAACAATAAATCAGACAATTTTCTTAAAACATACTCTGTTTGTTTGGGGCTGTTTTGTAAATGTTTTTCTCGCTTTACAATCAAGAAATTATAAATAAGAGTTTGCAGTCAGAGTTTATCATGAAAGAATTAAAATAGTTAAGAGAATGTTGACTACTGATAAGAAGAAAAGCAATAATGTTTCAATATTTCTATTTGTTATTAAGAGTAGATTTCATACAGTGATTTCAGGAAATTTATTTTATACGACAAACAATTCTTGGATCCGCCAATTAGATAAGGGGAAATTGCAATTTAAGCCCTCATAGTTATTCTTCCTTTAATAATGCAATGAACAGATCTTGGTCAGTATTGGATTACAAGCGATTACTCAGAAAATTACCAATTACGTATCATTTGGGTACCTGGCTATTGTGGTGTAATCGGGAATAAACGGGCATATAATCTGGCAATTAGGGCTAGAAAACTTTGGGCAATAAACCTAGAGAACTCGAAACCCTTCGTGGCAATGAAGGCAGAGTTGAAAGATTGGGCGGAAAGAACCCGTTGAAAGAATCACTAGAGTCCTATGGGGTGACCCTGAGGAGGATAGGACAAGGGAGATCCTGAATTTAAGGAAACTGGAACTAAGTAGGTTGATGGGTGTACTGACAAGACACTCCAACTTACGAGCACATCTTCACCGGATGAAAGTGGTGGAGACTGCAGGGCATGCTGGGAGGACATCGAAACGATGGAACACTTTCTATGCCACTACCCTGCTTTTGATTATGCAAGGGCCCAGTGTTTTTTGTTGGACACTATACCGGACGTGGCTCGCCTAAGAGGTGTAGGATGGGAAGCACTGAGGAAATTTGTTCTAATGACGGAATTCCTGTAAGCAGTGCGATTTTTCTCAATCATTTTCGCTCCTATATTTTTTTTCTTTTTCCCCTTTTTCCCACCCCCAAGAAGCGCACAACAAGCCGACAAGAAGCACTAAAAGAAGCCTCCATGCTTGTTCTGTCGACCGAACCTAAACTAATAGTGTAATGGGTGGAAAGTAACTTACAGATAGTGAAGATCAGCACTTAAAAATGCAGATTAATCTTATCTTAGCCGGGATTTCGTCCAAAGTGTCTCCAAATAAAACAAAGTAAAATTATTCCAAATAATAATTTTAGCAACTCCTTACTTTACCTATGAATTTAATAAGCTTTAACGCATTGTAAATCTTACTTCCAAGTTTTGCAAACCCTGCCTAGAAAATATAACAAAAATGACAACATGATGTTGTAGCTGGTATGAACATAATGAAGATCGTTTCCAACATAAGTTATGTTGTAGTGGATGTATTAATATAAGATTTTTCACTTTGATTTCGTTAGTTTAAGTCTTACAACCATCTACAACGCTTCTTTAAGCAACTTACAGATCTTTTACAAATCAAAAAGCAAAAGGAAAGAAAATGTTCTTTTTTTTTGTACAACACGATACATTGTAGACAAACTGATTTGTGTTAAGAGAATCCATCTTTCAGTTCTATGTTGCTTTTGCACTGGGTTATTAGAAACGCCTACAATATTTGTTGGTTGTTCGGTAATAACGATTTTTCCATTAAATTAATAAATTAATAGTTACTAGTACCATCCGGCAATAAATGTTTTGTATTTCGTACAAAACAACAAGCTGTTAAAGTAAATCATGTCAAATTTTCATAAATTTTTGGGTGATTATGAACCAAAAAATATTATTAATAAAGTGGGTGGAGCAGGAGAGAGCAAGCGATTGAGATGAGAAGAGTTCTATTTCCATGGGGATAATATGTAGCAGTGGACGGGAGTGTGGTTGCCATAATACTGTATTCTAAACGTTTTCTTTTTTGTTATATAAAAATAACACCTTATTTTGTTTCGTAAATTTTTTTTTTGGATTTTCTTAAATCAGATTTTAAAAATCATTATTTTTGCAAACAAACAAAAAAACACCAGAGTTTCCTTGAATAAAAACAAAATAGATTAAACAAAAAGCTTAAAAATTTGAATTGAAAAACATGTGGATTTGTCATACTGTAAGTTTAATCGTATTTTTTGTCTTTAGACAAGTAATATGTAGTGCCTACAACCTGATGTATGAAAATGTGCACGTTTAAACTTCAGGATATGTATGTATACAGATAAGTACTTGCCAAAGTAAAGCACACTTAAGTATATATAAATGTATGTATGTACATTCATTCGTGTGTTTGATAGTAAGATACGAGTACAATTTAGAAAATACTCGTAGTCGTAATAGGGATCTTTGTGCTCGTATCTGTACACGTGATGACAGATTGTATGTGCTTGAGCGCTAATTAGTTTTGGGTTGTTGAAAATTCACGGGAATTCACAAGTTGTGAGGTCCTCTTCTTCCACCGTCACCTACTCATTCATAGTCTTCCATTTTTTTTTCTTTTTTTGGCTCTGCAGCTCATGTTGCCATAGTCGTTGTCAACATTTGTTTGGGGTGCCCAGAATTCTAAGTTTGTCGAAAGCCTTAAGTTAATGTATGTAATTGTGTGTTTCCCAGTGTGTATGTATGTGTATGTATAAAACGTAAAAGTATGAGTTTTATTTCTTTCTGCTTTATTACAAAATCATTAATTCGTGACAATTGTCGCGTGCATTTTGTGCATGATTCTAAAATTAAATACTTTGGAAAATTGGAAATATGCCATTAAATTTGATATTTAGAGATGAGCAAATACTTATTCAAAATAATATTAATTCTTTTAGTTTTTCTCGATACTCTATCCTTAAAGAAGGTCTTATAGGTTTGTGGTAATATTTGAAGCTTTGAAGGGATTAAATAAAATTTAATTTAGTGACAAACTGTATTTTTCTGTTAAAGTAAATCAAAAGATATTAAAACCGATAATTTTGGAAAACACCTCTTTATATTGTTGTTTTGGATATTATTGAAACAAACCGTAAAAATTTTACTTAGTAGATCCATACTAAGGAGTTTTTACCACAACCCAATGCATATAGTCTTTAACATCCTTTAAAACGTTTAGGACACAGTCAGACCCTTTTCAACTTATACTCCTAAATTTGATGACTTTTTTAGAGATCTTAAATTATCTGAAAAAGCATTCCGGTTAAAAAAAAGAAATCTTTTTATGTGCTGAAAAACTCCTTGGAAAAATAATAAGGCGTTTTACTATTATTAGCAAATTATGCAACATAGGCATTGAACTATGTTCATGTTCTTTTCGTTTTCAAAATCGGTGCGGGAGCAATAGGAAATCTTACACCAAAATATTAGCACTATAGAAGTTGCAGGTAATTGGGTAACTTGAATCTAGATTTGATACTTACATAAGTATTTAAAATTGTTTCTCTAGGCCTAACTAGCTAGGAAATTAGTTTTTTTTTAGAATTAAAGAGGTAAATATAATCAAAAAAAGAATAATACAGGAAGTCCACTATTTACTTGTGATATTTGTACAGTGGGAAGTCAGAACATGTTTTTCAACACAAAATAGTCACAAATACAGATACGATATTATACATTTGAGTATGTCATGCAACTGCCTTCATTTTTTACTAAACCTGTATCTCGAAAATTAGAGCTGATAAAAATATTCTACTTATAAATTTCAAATCTGTGTAACATATGTAGTCAACAACAGCTAAAATTTTTCCGGCAATAAATTAAAACCTCATTTTTGTAAATAATGTTATTTTTGGTCAAGTTATTTAAGTTTTTTTTTTTAATAATATTTTCGATATGGGCAAATCCTGCATGACGAACGGTACATTCGTACGCGTTCTTAGATAAAAAAAATATACAAATTTTTTGGTGTTTCAAAAGAGATACCTTTAACTTTAACGTAATGTTAGGTAGGATTTTATTTGTACTTTCGAATGGCATAAAATATAATTTTGTAGCAGGGATTTGTTGTGAAATAATCGTTCACAAAGTTTCGTAACGCACGCTACAAAAAGTGGAAGTAACTTTTAAGTTGGAGTGTCTTTTCGTAATTTTTAGCGAATTTTGCATAATAAAGCCCTAAAAACCTAAATCCTGAAAGAAAGATGAATATAGGAGAAATCTAAAATAACTTAATTGGAGGCAAAAAAATTTGTAGTTTTTTATTAACAGCCGTGAACCCATTGTTACTCACGCTACGTGACGTACGTCACCTTTTTTTACTAGAGTAATTTCATGTTATTATTACCAGATGGTATCCGATTTTGATAAAATTTTGTAAATGTATGTAGTGTAATGCAAGTTTATATTGAAAACGGTTTTATTTTTTTTAATTTTGATAAAAAGTGGCAACCCTGCTTTGAATTATTAAAAAATATTTCTGTGGAACCTACATTTAAAAGGTCATAACTTTTGTTGTGTTTAAAATTTAAAAAAAATTCTTTTTGATTACAGTTGGCAAGATTTCAAAAGTAAATAAATTAAAAAAAAATTTTTTTTCAAATATATTTTTTAAAAAAGAATATATTTCAAATTTTTTAAGAACTTTTATACAAAAAGCTTTTTATATGGTCTAAGTACCCTGATATTTTCAGAATGGTGTCTTAATAAATTATATAAAATTGCCTCCTATTTACTTCTCATTTTTCCTATGTAGGTTACCTCGGGTACTAACTATTTTCGCAAAACGCATTTCTAATTTTTTTCATTAGTAAATGTGCTCTGCTAGTTGAAAATTAAAAAAATCAAACTGTAAATTTACCTTCAATAATTGATCGTCTAAAATTTAAAAAATTCTACTTAAGGTTAAACACACTTTGTCAAAATTCTGAAATTCTTTAATATCCAATGTTTTAGCTAAAATGTTCATCTTTAAAATGAGTGTAGAAGAGATAATCACACACACAACTCATATTCATATTAACATGTTCGCGGGCATTTCCCCCCAAACGAGCTGCAAAGTTGTGACCTGCTATTTGTGCATTTAGATTTAAATCGCAAGAAGTAAAAACAAAACAAAAAAAAACAATTTCCCCGCCTTTCTTAGTTGCACACTATATACTCATGTTGAAACTTCCCCCAAAGACACAAACTTCGATTATTATTAATGTCTTGAGAGTAGAGTTTTGCGTAAGTTTTAAGTTAAAAAAAAAGTGGTGTTGATGAAAAGTAGTATAATTTAAAAGTTTCATAAAAAGCATTTTTTTTTTTTTAAATAATTATATTGAGCAACTCTTACAATAGCGGAGAGTTTTTTTAAGCATTTGGATGCAAATCTCTTTTAAAAGGGTTTCCTAGATTCATGCTACTTGGGATAGTTTAAGTACCGAGCATTAAATCAGGCCTAATCACGTGTGGCTGCTGGCTCTAGGCTCAAAAATAATTAGATATTGCGAATCTTTATGAAACGATCTGTCAGACAAGTTTGTTTTTTGGATTAAGCAAACATTAACTCACAAAATTTGAGTAGAGTCATAAATTTTGTCAGTTGGATTATAAAGGACGAGATTCACTACTTTAAGCCTGCACATATTTTCTAGTCCTTTCCAATTATATCCGCAGAAATATTTTACCATTGACTTAACAATTTGCCTACCTTGCAGCAAAACCAATAAGCACGTTTTCTAAGATTAATATGTTGCCCCGTTTGTTCTTGCATTTTTACGTAAGAAAAAATACACGCAATTGAAAATATTATTCACTATTTATTATGGACACAACTCACTCATATGAAAAAATTCATAAGGAAAGTAACGAAAGCAAAAAGAAAACGCAAAACTGAAACATGACACATCAGGCTTTTTTAATAACTAACATTAGTTTGATTAAATAAAAATAAAGCCAAAAACCTCCTTCTTCTCTTACTCCTCAACGGACTGCATGACTAAGAAGACGTTGAATGAACCTGCGTGCATAAGAATGCAAAAAAAAAAGAACAAAAACGTGGCAACAATTGTTACACATCACATCACGTCCTTGTTGAATAGCCAGGCAGATCGTTTGATGGACTACGAAAGTAAGTAAAATAAGCTGTTTTTGCTTCATGTTATTGTTGCTGCACATGTTAATTGTTGGTGTTGAAAGTAAATAAAACAAAACAAAAGTTTAATTTAGTCCAGCTAATAATGGCGACGAACTTAAATTTGAGAACAACTAACACAAACTGACAAAAATAATAAGAACAAGAAGATTAGTGTATTGATTCAGAGTTGGACAAAAAAGGGGCCTTAAGGGAATCTTAGTCCATAAAATAAGCAGAAACATTTTTATCATATTTTTTTTCAACAACGTCAAGAGCCAACAAAATGTAATGAACATCTTTTTAATAAAGTATAAAAAACTATTAATGCCAACCAAACCAACCATCCATCCATCCATCGATCTGCAATAATATTTCCTTTAGATACTTACTTACTTGTATCCAAATGCATACATATGTGTGTGTGTATGGTTGTTTGGCTGCGAGTAACAAATGTTGTTGAGTTCAGCGTGGTAGGAAGAACAACACAAGCAAGCGTTTTTGTCGATTATTGAAAATAACACGTTCATCCACTTCACGTATTGAGGGCGTAGACTTTATAACGAGGCTTTTCTTTTTGGGTACGGGTGGATTGATGGTTGGTTGCTGTGGATGAATTGCCTGGTATTTAGTCGTACTTAGTAGTGGAGATACTTGAATATCCCCACAATCTAAACCTCCACTACTAGTGAGCAGTATCACATCCGAACACGTTTAAGTTTATGAAGACGAGAACGTACAAGTGTCTGCGAGTGTTTTTTTTATATAATTTTTTTTTCTCATTATTATCGAAATGGTTGTTTCTTAAAGATTTTGCACCTTTTTTATTGTTGTATTTTTTTGGCATGGACGTTGCACTATTGACTATGACTGCTGTTGTTGCTGCTGCAAGTCATGATATTATTGTTGTTGTTGTAAAAGACGATGGAGATGGCGATGGCGTATTGTATATATTGCACTTTGACGTTACAACACCATATTATTGCAATGATCTACAATTACAAAATAATCTCAAGATTCTACTTAATACTTGATGAACAAAAACACATTTTTTCTACAACTTAAGTACATTGCATTTAATGTTTAATTTACAATATTTTTCTGATGACCATTTTCGATAATTTTACATTTTATTTGGTTTGATATGAAATCTTTATAAGACTGTTTAACAGTTATACACGTACAATTGAAAACTGACTTAGTATAGGTTATTATTTGACTATAGAAATATCGTAGTTTTCCATATATTAAACATTTTAATAAAATTTTAATTATTTAAAGGTTTGCAATTTTTTTTTTAATTTTTAATTAAATAAACGCTCTGGCAATGCTGGATCAAAGTTTTATAAAGTGGAAAAAATAATAAAAATAATTTTTCAAAAATTTCCTAATTTAGTTTTATACATAATTTCTAACCCAGAGAACGTCGGGGGAGTAGGGGATTTTCTAAATATCTGATGCAAAAAACTTTTTGTTTGGCATCGATAATTAAAACAAAAATTAAAAGTATAATTTATATGATTTTTTCAGCAAAACTTGGTAATGGCATGTCATTACGCAAAAACAGTTTTTATTGATTTGTGCATTATTTTAATGTGATAAGTAATAACTTATATAAACATATTTTTATTAAATTATATTATATTTTTAAAAATGGATACGTAAAATGGAAATTTAAAATAAAGCCAAATATTTTATATTTTTATTTATTTCTTAAGTAGTTGTTGCGGGAGGGCTGTAGGGAGAAAAACATGTCGCCCCAAAAAATGCAAGCAGTTAATACCTATGTGTAAAGTATGGTAGTGTGTGTTTGTATGCAGATAATTACTTTTTTTGTGTTAACCGATAAGAGTCAAATGAGCTAGTCAGGACCTCATCGGTCAAATTTTTTATTTCCATTTGTATGTTTATATCCCAAACATAACTTATGTATGCATATACTTATGTATGTGCATATCCCTGCAGGAAATGTCAATAGTAAAACTGTACTGACTTACCATCGACACAATCACCAGTATTAGTGACTTATTATACCCCAGCCAATGCTATTTACTATAGACATTTAGCATGTGGGTGTCATTGAAAATCCACTACTGACATTGATACTATTGACTATGTAGTTCTTTTAGGATCATATGTAGACATTGGAACCAGTTATTCACTAGTGGATTTTAGTAATTTTAGTTTACACTTTTAGTACTTTTTACTTGCAAAATAAAAAGTAATGACGCTTTGTTGATATTATTACCAAAAAGTCACCACAATAGTCGATAAAAGTGGTGACTTGGAGACACTTGACCCCAGGCTTCCTACAGGGTATGTTAGAATATATATTTGTACATATGAATGTATAAAAAATTAATCTAATGACATTTTGCAATTTAACATTTTTTAATTCAAAAGGGTTTGACTAGCATACGTCTGGTTTTAGACTTGTTATTTCAAATACATAAGTATTAGAAAAGAGAAATCTTTTTCGAAACAAGAATAACGTTGTCTGAAATATTTAAATATTTAAAGATTACCTTCATATGTACATTCCCACTTAGCATTTGGAAGATTGTTTTGTGATTAATCA
>NDXZ01051228.1:0-19070 GCA_003055125.1 Paykullia maculata
GCACGATAACGGTCACCATTGACGGTTACGTTCGCACCGGCATCATTTTTTTTTCTGTTTGAAGTGGCAGTTCTCGAATCTCTTCAGGTTGCTCTTCGTCCTAAGTGCGGTAATTTTGTTTGTTTACATACCCATTGAGCCAGAAATGGGCCTTATCGCTGAACAAAATTTGCCTCGAAACACATTCCTCACAGAACGTGAATTTTCGTAATAAAGTTGAACGATTTGTAAACGTTATTCAGGCGTAAGTCTTTCCATTATGAAATACCAAACAATACTAAACAAAAATAACATGGCAGCATGACACGACTCACACGTGATCTGTCAAAAAAAGGCTATTGAAAAAAGTATCTCTACTTGAATCACCCTTTACAACCGTGCGACAATAAAAATGTCAAAAGGTTCAAAAGTGTGCCAATATTTTTTGTGTTATTTAGCGGCAATCAGAGTACAATACGCGCCAACAACTTCTTTTTTTTCTGTGCCTTGAAATATTTATGTAAGTAAAGAAGTTTTCCTTTTAATCAAAGCTATATTTCAATACAACCATAAATAAAGTTTTTTAATTATTATATAATTGTCATATTTATTATTTATCTATAAATTTATTAATAATTTTATTTTGGCTTAAATTTTATATGTATGTATATTTTTTTTTAAATTGTGATATACTGATAATGTTATTTAATTTAAAAATTCAGTTTTTTTGTGCTCTTAATAAATATAAAATATAAAAAAAGCAGCCTCTAACTTCTTTTTTTTAAGAAAACATTTTATGCACCAAAACAAGCATAATCCAAAGTCTAAAAGATATACAGCTGATTGTTGGTGTTGCCGCATGTTTGAACAATCGGATAAACGATCGGCAGCATTTATTGCCAAAAAATTATTATTCGCCAACTTGTACCAATAAAATTTGCATAAAATGGGGCAATCATGTGACTAAAGAAAATTTGATTGGAACAAATTTATTATTGTGCACAATAAAAATTAGATCAGATTAGTGATGAATGACAGCTCCATCAGCACTACCGCTGGGGGTGCTGGGTATGAAAACTTATTTTGACAATTTTAGAAATATATGTATATGCATGCTTTAAATTTGTTGATAGCAAAGTTATTATTCCAAAACTTCTTAAAATTTTAATTATTGTAGGTATATTTAATATTTTAAACATGTTTTGCTTTTTTTTTTACTCACCATTCATTTAGACTGCTTTCATGCGACATTTATTATATTACTTATTTGTGCTTTTTCTTTAGTATTAAAAAAACTTTTAGCAAAAAATATTTGTATTTTTTTTGTTTTAATTATGATTTTAAACATTTATTAGTTTAATATTAGTTTATATTTGCTTACATTTTTTTTAACAAAATGAATTACTATTTAATAAATTCTATGAAGCTTGCTGCTGATAGGAATATTTTCAAAGTCTACATGTAAATCACAAACATTTTTTATATTCAATAAAGAATTCTTAATTTTCATATTTTTATTAAAATATATTAAATTATAGTGATTCATACATACATATTATGTGCAAAGGCACATATGTATGCACATATATACATACATACATATACCTATTTTCTTAAAAGAGTTTTTGCAATTATTTTTCATTTATTTTCTTTATACAAAAATATTTAATAAAAAATATTTATATGCATACAGGTATGCATATATATATGTACATATGTATATGTATGTAACTAGGTATATGTATATAAATAGCTGTGTACATATTTTTATGTACATATGTATGTACGTATATGTATGTTAAACGTACACATACATACATACATATGTATAAACATATGTAGATATACATATATTGTCTGTCATCAGTATTTTTTTTGCACGAACCATAGGTATTTGTTTTTTAAAAATTTATTTTTTGCTAAAATATAAAAGTTTTTTATATGATTTTAAGAAATTTATTTCTAAAAAAAATTCATATATTTTTTTTTCTTGGTAAACTATTTTTAATTAGAATTTTAACATTATTTTTTTCTTGATTTAAAGCCACATTTTTAAATTCTTAACAAATATTTCCGTTTTTAATATTTGCAATGCCACGTTTTTTTTTTGCTTTTAAACTTATTTTGTCTATTTTTTCTTAACTTTTTTAAATTTCTTGCTTTTAATTTTTTAACAAAAATTTTAAAACAAATTTCTTTATTATAATTTAATAAGTTTTTTTCAGTTTTTTACACAAATATTTGCCAATTTTTTACGCATTTCTTTTGACAACAACGTGAAAGACGTTCACACGCGCTCCTTAACTAAATGGAAAAAAAAATAATTTTTTTTTACGAAAACAAAAATGTTAGAACTTTATAAAATGTCGAATGTCGTTTTCTACGTGAAAAAGAACAACAAAAATTTTTTGCCATGATCGGAATTTTTGCCGGGGTAAAAAATGCGCGTTTCTTGCGGATTTCGCTTCATTACTAATGCAATAAATGTAAAATATAAATAACGACAAAAAAACAAACAAGCATGTAAACAGAAAACATTAGTTACAACAACAAGATTTATTTTACATACATACATACATAAATAGGAACACACACACGCATACACAAATACATATTTATAAAAAATTTATGTTGTAAGCTTTTTTTCGCCATTAGTTTTTTTTACTCGCTTAGAATATTTGTTGTAATATTTCCAATTACACTTCTCGCTCTCCCCCGAACCAAATAGGTGTCTGAGTCAGTGTTGCCGACTTCTGGATATGAGATGAAAACATTTAGTACTTTAGTACATATATCTGTAAAAAAAGAGAAATACAAATATATTCTATAGATTTATCGAAAATGTCATACAAATTAAATGAGAAAAAAATCATGGATTTTTATAAAAAACTTTCTATATGCAATCAGATATGACTAATAATTTAACCATAAATCGAGGATTAAGCGTTTTTTTTTTATTAAAATTATCTGTAAACGCAGATGTTATTGATAATTTTTATTAAACTAATTATTTGTCAAGTAAGATTTTATCAAAAACGTTTATGGAAATGTTTCTTCTGTTTTAACAAATGGTAGAAGCAATCAAATATGTTATGTAAATAAAAATTTTGGAATTTTATTATATAATTAATTTAAATTACTTTCAATATTATTTGATAATAAGTAGACGTTTATAGGAAAACTAAAAAAGCAGAAATAATCTTTAACTTTTAACAAATTTTGTGAATTTTTTAAAATAATCTAGCAAATGACTAAAATGAAACAAATACGAAAAGAAACCGCTTTAGTTTAAAGTTATCATATTTTTCTGGCAACACTGTTAGAATGCTTACTTAATAGTGAGAAGAATGAATATTAAAAAATGTATGTATGTATGTAGGTACATATATATATATATATATTATGTATGTATGTATGTATGTATGTATGCATGTTTGTTGAATTTGTATATGTAGCACATAAAATCCACTTTAAAATCTATGTTATCTTTATCAGCCTTGAGTTATGACCTTGAATATATTCCAAACTTTTGTGTAAATGTAAAATTACATATATGTATGAATGTACCTACCTACCTAGTTATTAAAAAAGTTTTTTGATATGTATATTCCAAATTATACCTCTGCATGTATGTTCCATGATTTTGCAATATTTTTTTCTGATTTTATTGTACCTATAATTCTTTTTTAAATGTTTTATGTATTGTGTACCATTTTTTTAAAGCTTTTTTTCTATTCTCTTTTCTATGCCTGTTCGCTGTTTTTAAACTGAAAAAAAATGTTCTTAAAGGGGCCTTTTTTGACTAAACGCTTAATAGAACTTTTTTTTTCGTTTCTATTATTTGAATTTTTGCTTAAGATTAGATTTAGAAATAAAGATTATACGTGTACAGAAGTTAAAGTAGATACACATAAACATGCATACATACATATGTGAATAAATATATGGACATTCATATGTATGTTAATATGTACATTTGTATATGGCATCGTATTTATATATGTACATATGTATGTGCATACATACATATGTAGGTACACAAAAATATATAGAATTTGTATACCAAATGTACAAACATACATACATACATACATATTTATGTACATATGTATGTGTGCGTGTCATGTTTTTCTAAAAAAAATTTTTGAGACTTGCAGAGATCAAAATAAAGATCGCGGCTTTTAAAACAAAATAAAATTTAATATAATAAAGTAAGCGTTTTAGTTAAAACCGTCCAAATGTCATTTTAGAAGATAACTTTCTTAAAAAAAATACTCAATTCTTGCTAAATATAGGTACATATGTACATACATACCTATATGTAATTCAATGATTTCGTTTAATTCAAATCAATTTGTAAGTTCTGTTTGTGGAATGGCTAGAAAAAAACTTTTTTGTAAAATAGCTTAATATACATACATACATACATATGTATATCGTTGGTCTCAAGTAGAAAGGCCCTATATATACATATATACCCTGTAGGAGGAATACCGAAGCAGACCACTATCATCCCAGGTCCCTTGTCGACCTACTTCGTTACCCAGTGGCATTCGGACCATCGACCAGTATGGCGGGTGTCAGACTATCACCACGTCACGCGCTTACCCAAGCCTTTTCTCTAGACTCCAGCGATGTAAGACTGTCGACTGGTAGTTGTCGACCTTCTTTCTCATCATGGAGTCTTTTCGCCAGCATTTGCTTCAGGCTAAGGTTTCCCATCTCGCCCACTTCAAGTGTGTGCCTGCCTGTGCTCCTCAGTCTAATGCTGGCCAAGGCTGGACATTCACATACAACATGCGTTGCTGGCGCAACCTCTTCCAGGCACAGTCTACAAATATCATCTTCCTCGATTTTCATCTTTGCCAGATGGTATCTGAAATTACCGTGTCCTGTTACCAATGCAGTCAACCAACTAAGAGTACTCCGATTATATCCAAGTAACCGTGTTGCTTTCCTGCCTACCATACGAGCCTGCCTACAAGTAGTTGTCTCCTCCCACATCTTCAGGTTCAAGGAGTCCACCCACTTATGTATCCTTGCACGTACCAATACCTCCCCCAGAGCAACTCTGAGTTCTGGAAGAAAGACGCTGCCGAGCCCCTTCTCGCCAGCCCGTCCGCAGCCTCATTTCCAGTTGTGCCCACGTGACCCTTAACACACATCAGTGTTACCTTGTTCACCAAGGCACACCTATTGAGCTTCAGAACATATTCGAGCACCAGTCTTGAGTTCACTCCGATCTCTGCATTCGCTTTATGACCGACTGGTTATCCAGTGCAATTAGAATTTTCCTTCCTTGCACCTGATCTTCCAGTAAGTGATCCAACGCATGCAGCAAACCAAGCATTTCTGCCTGGTATACGGACACGTACTCGCACCGACTCAAAGTGCAGAACAGGTCCAGCGCAAATGAGTAGACTTTTTTTTACCGGAAAGATTTGCCGGGTATTTTTGTTATCACATATCAAATTTTTTTGTTTGTGTCACCCAAAGATTTCTTATGTGATATTGTGATTTAAGCATACATAAGCTAATCTATGTTAGTTTGCAACATACAATGGAAGTGTAACAATAATTCTTAAAGATTTTGCTGCTGTAATACGATCACTTGTTTATAGTGCTGATTTACCTAAACCTGCAGTGCCAAATTAGACAGACAAATGATGCTTTCAATCAATCAATTTTCATGGATAGTAGGCCCCAGTACAAAGCGTGGGGAATAATAATAATTATTATTAAATTTTTTTTGTTATAAAGTATATTAATTGGGAATATTTTTGACTTAGGTATGAAAAATTAAATCCCGCAAGTGGTGGTCATTTTCGGCTTCGCACATTCGTGCTCTTTCCAGTTTCCAGTGATAATGAGCGATGAAGCCCATTTCCATTTGAATGGTTTCGTAAACAAGCAAAATTCCAGGATATGGGCTACGGAGAATCCAAAAACAGTTCATCAGCAACAATTACACCCACTTAAGTGTATTGTCTGGTGCGGTGTATTGTCTGAAAGGATCGTTAGTCCATATTGCTTTGAAAATGCGCATGGGACCTCAGTAACGGTTAATGATGCTTAATATCGAACGATGCTGGACAATTTTTAGAGGCCAGCTGTAGAAAACCATCCACAGTTGTGGTTCCAACAAGATGGAGCCACAGCCCACACTGCAAGGGATACAATGGCTCTGTTACGGGACCTCTTTGGCGAACGCATTATTTCGCGCAGAAGCGATTTCAATTGGTCTCCCATGTTCACCGGACTTAACAGCGCCAGACTGTTTTATTTGGGGTTATTTGAAAGGATGATATGGATAATGTGTCTGGGGCACAAATCATGAGACACATCATATATATGTATGTACAAAATAAAAATTAAAAGGATAACGTTCTCATTCTCTCCTACCTATTTCTCTTTGTCGTATTCTTGCCATGTTATATCTGAGTTTGTATATTGGATAGGTACCTATTAAAGAATCCCCTCACTGCTTTAAAGTATACCCCGCCGGGGTAAGTAGATCAATCTGGGGGGTTAAGTCCAACCCAGAATTTTAAATCTAAGCACTTACTTATACAATTAATAAACTAAACCTTTTTTAAATTGCTATAGCCCCTTCCCAGGGAATTGACCTAGCTACGCCAGTGATAAACCCATAATAAAAACGGCGAGGATTAGCATTAATAGTGCACCCTTGACGTTTGATGGATTTAGCCTTATTATCCGTACAGAACTTACTTTTTAAAATGTTATCAAACTGAGCATTTTTCTTTAAAAGAACGAAATTAAAATTTAATATCGTAATTTTTCAAATATTTTCTTTTCAGTGTTTTTTTTAAATAAGTAAATAATTTTTTTTAAGTTTTGAACAAAATAACCAAATCAAGGAAAATAACTCGTAATTACTTTTGTCACTAGACCAGCCTAAATAATAAAGTATGGATGACCCAGATTATTGGAAACACCTGTTTAAACATTTTATGTAATAATTAAAAATTAATAAAATAAGCATACTTACATACATACTTACATACATACTTACATACATACTTATGTATGTAAATTATCTAGATTATTATAAGAACAAGTTATAAAGAATTTGCCAAAAATATAATAGGTTTTACCTATTCAGATTCTTTAACAAAGAAATACAGCTTAAAGCTAAATAGCAATAGAAAATTTCAGAAGTCTTAACCATTTATGTATAAGAAATTTATCATACGTAAACAAATTACGCATAAATAAAAATAAAAACAACAATAACATTTAGCGATAATAAAAAAGAACACTAATAGAAAAACATGTGCTTGCAAAAACTATTCCCACATTAAAAAAGATCTTAACTGAAAACAAAATTACGAAAATAACGAATATAAATAGCGCATGAAAGAAAAATAGCCCTAAACTTGAACTTGAAATTTCGTGGAAACAACAAAAAAATGTAAACAACACTATAAAATCATTGTCAAGAGCAAAGCACAAAACACACATATATACATACATATGTATACTCATACACTAAAATAGAGGAGGTAAATGGCGATAAAACAACAAATTGCTAAAAATTAATCAACAAAGAGAGCTATAATAAAATAAAAAAAACAAAGCACAATTGCCAATACAGTATACACTTACACCTTCACCTATTAATGTATAAATATATAGTAAGCTCATGTACCAATACTTAAACACTTTAATATATGTAGTCCCATAAAAAAAACAACAGTATGAATGTAGGAAGAAAAGTACGTATGTACCTAAATACATATATAAAATTTTGCAAAACTATCGCACGAGCATAGAACTGAGTGCTAGAGTAAATTTAAACGAACCTCCCCACTTACTAACGAACTACTAAAGCATCACTAACCTACCTCTAGTTTTTCGTATACATACGCGCAAAGTCTAACGAAGCTGCTACTTGAGTCGTGTACGCACGAGTGTGCAAACCGATTTTGCACGATTGAATTTGCAAACTTTTAATTCGCTAGTAGGTGAAACGAGTGTAGCCGAACGAAGCTTTATTTTGCACAAACAACCAATCAAATAGAAAATATTGCAAAAACAAGTTTTTTTTGGCTTTTGTTGTTTTTGCAAAGCCGGTATAAACAACAGAGACGGGAGTTAATCATTTATAAGACATTTAAGACATATATGTAGGGAATATTCATTTGTTTGTACACAGGTTTGTATTGATGATGGGAAACTATCGATAGTGGTTGCAATCGTTCGATAGTTTATTATCAAACATCGATAATATTGATAGTACTATCGATTTAAAACAAAAGTTTTAACAGGAAAATTAAAACGTACGACACAATTAAAGTTGATTTTATTAAAAATTAAAAAAATTTCAAAAATAAAAATTCTTATTCGAAAAGGAAATGACTGTTCAACAGCACACGTCTGCTCAAATGCGAATTTATTAGTTTGATGGTGATTTGGTGGTAGAAAAACTTTAAAAAAGAGCTCCAAAAAAAGTAATCGTGTAAACTAACTGACGGCATTTAAATTTTAAAACAGTATATTAAAAATACTATAGTTATCGATAGTTTATTTTACTATCGATATTTTCGATATTTGTTAACTAGTTTGTATGCGAATAATTGTTTTTTATCCATGATTTAATACAACCATGATTTAATATAAACTTATTTGTGAAACATTTCATTCCAATTTAGAAGGAGGTCAGCTAAAGTCTTACAACTGCATTCAAAAATTATTTTTATTTAAGACTTAAATACAAACAGGTTAAGTTTAAAAAACCTTTGGAGAAAAATCCTATTTAAAAACAGAACTTGAACTAAAACATATATTAAGGAATCTTCATATTTTATATTGTGTTATTCAGCCATTTTGTTGCCAATAATGCATATAAACAAGTTTATAATAATGTTCAACTGTTTTAACACAAAATAGCTTGTTATTCTAAAATAAAATAAATAATGTTTCGCTTATAAAACGTTAAAATTCAAACAAAATTTCAGATTATTTTATTTTTAAGAAAAATAGAGTATTTGTGTGAAAAACTTGTATGACTGTATCTAAATACATCATTAAAAATTTGCTTCTATTTATATATTTTTTTTTATGTTTTTACTAAAATCAATTGAATACTTTATAAATTGAAGAGAAAGAAGAATTAAGAACTAAAATAATGAAACCCTAAAAGAAAAATTCACAAATATCCACAATTACTTTCAATAAAAAAAAATTCAGAAAAGTTTGTTTTACTAATTTTTTTAACCCTAAACTACATAAATAAAATACGTGAAGCTGGTATTTACATACTTTAAAACATATACGTTAAAAAACTTTTTGAATACAATATTATGCTTAACAAAGATTTAAAGTCCTTTTGAATACGGCAAGAAATTAAAAAACTAATTGTACCTTACCTGAAATGATAATTTTTGATTTCGCTTGCCATTTTATTTATACTTTTATTAACATGTTTTCAAAAATAGTAAATAAATTTAAAAAATAATCAAAGTGCCAGAATTTTTTCAATTATATATTTTTTTATTTGCAATTTTTTTTTAAAATCAGTTTCTTAAAAAGTTTATGTAAAAGATAATAATAAAAAAGAACAGCAATATCTGTTTTTCTTTCTTTACTGTTTTTTTTTTTTAATTTTTAGAACTCTTTGACGGATAAGCTATAAAAATAAATAAAGTTAAGTAAAAAGGTGCTGCATAAACAACAATAGCAAAACTGATTTTAAATAAGTTAATGATACAAATTTGTGTTTATGATTTTTAAATATTTTTATTCTTATTTCAATGCATTACCATTAAATATATTCGTCTATATAAACATATGTATGTATTTATATATGTATATGCTTTTATTTACATTAATCTACATAAAATGTAAATCTGATTGTTTGTTATTGTGCATCAGTTTACCATAAACAAATATTAAACTAACATTTGTATTGTTGCTTACACGAAAATAAAAAATGTTTAAAACTGTGCTATGATTTAAATGAAAATAAATCTAATATATTATTGCCAATATAAATAAAAAACAATAAAAACTGTTTATTTACGTACATATGTATAAGGTTTATGAGAAAAGGTTTAGAAGACAACAATTGTTTAAGCCCTTATGATACTACATTTTTATTTCATTGAATTGATAGAAAGAAACAGTAAATGTTAGAAAGAACAAACTATAGAAAACATAAACAAAAATGCATTGTTTTTATTCTTGTGTTGTTTTCTATTTAAATCTTGCCAACTTTTTGTTAACGATAAAACGCTGCAAAGCAACAAATAAGAGTAATAAATCGCGGTATTTGTCCATAAACTGATGATTTAGCAACACTTTTAGTATTTCAAGCCTGAAATGTCAATTTTAGGTTAAATAGTTTTAAATTTTTTTTTTAAGAACTTAATTTTTTATCGATAACTTGAGTAAAATGTTTGTCAATTTGCTATTTATGTTTATATATCTGAACTCTTTGCATCTTGCATATTTTTCTATTACATTATATTTGTACTGCTCACAAAAACTTGAACAATGCAAGAAAAATGTAGTGTCATAAGGGCTTTAAAAGCTGTTGCATAAATTTTAAGCATAAACAAGGGATTTTCATCAGTTATGATACTTTTTTTTTAAATCTGGAATATGAAAACATGCGCAAAATTTAAATGCCTTATTAGTATTAGCTTTACTTATTTTACTCCAGCAATTTTTCTTGCACTTTAGGTTTCTAATTTCATGTTCAGTACAAAGAATTATAAGTTGTGCAGGACATACAACTTATATTTTTGGTCATTGTCACTATGCCCTTGCGTTTGCATCTGTGTTTGTTTGCAAAAACCATAACAGGCCCGAACGTTGTTTTAAATTGCTGGATTCAAAATTGTTTTTCTCAACTTTTTTTAATTTGTTAAAGTTATAACTTTATAAATATCTTTTTTTGTGATCATTCAAAAAAGTTATTTTGAAAAAATACTTTAAAATGTCTGAAATGTCTAAAATGGCATACCTTCCATTAACGAGGCGATAGTCATTTTCGACATCTTAAGTAAAGTATCTTGATTATATCCTTCACAACAATATATATTTGCGACCCTACAAAGTATACCTATATATTCTGGATACGTACAAATAGTGAAGAAGATTTAGCCATGTCCGTCTGTCTGCTTAAATCAACTTTTATCAGTCCCCTAATGTCGGTAGTGATACCAAACTATCAGAAATTCCCTCGAGCTGCTTTCTGTTTGAAACCAGCAAAATCGCTTAATAACTAACCGAGATATAAGCCAAAAAAGACGACTATCAGTTTTTTTTTTATACAAAAATTATATTTTTTTACTAAAACTAATGCTAAAAAAAATCAAGTTTCTTAAGACTTTAAATATTTTTCGGACATATAAATACATACGTAGATACATATGTATATATGTATATATACACCCATACATACATAAATACACGTGGTGAAATTAAATTAAAATACATTATTATAAATAATTGAAGTATACTGACGAAATATTTTAAAAATGTTTATGTATAACTTAATTATTTTATGAGCGGGAATTACACATACCACAATTAAATTTACAATAATTGTTTTAATTAAAAAACAAAAACAATTCATAATCTATATATTTGCAATTTATGTACCAAATGATAAGTATGTCCATCCCTGTGCCATTCGTGTTTATCAAAAGTTTATTAAAATACAAAATAAAATATTCTTATATACTTATTTTAAAGCAGAGAAACTATTCATTATTCTCTCTTTCACTTGGCACATTTTGCAAATAAAGCACAAACGACAAAAAAAATTCTTATTAATAAAAAAAAAAAAAAACAACTGTAAAAAAACTTTATAATCGCCATTCTTCGTTCGTTTACATATGTGTGTATGCATGTGTATATTTTTTTATATAAATGGATTTGTGTGTGTAGTAAAGTGTGTTCAAAATAAGTGTATGTATGGTTGTGCTAAACATTCGCCATTTTTTACCAGACATACTTTACTTGTGCATAGAATTTTTAGCAAAGTGAAAAAAGCTTTTCCTTCTGTGTGAAATATTGCGATAAACCGAATTATTTTTAAAATAAAACTAGATAAGTTTTACAAAAATGTAAATTTTTTATTTATTTAGCAAAATGTGGTAAAGCTTTATATACATACATATGTATGTATGTATATGAAGATTGCGTCATTTTTGTTTATTGTTAAATTTGTTTTTATTCTTTTTTAATATTCTACTTCTCTGAATTCTATCTATGAATGGCTGTACTTTGGATTTTGAGTGTATGTGTGTGTATGTATGTACTAGAATATATTTTGTATGTTTTTTTTTTGTCATTTAGCGTAAATTGGTTTATTATTTATTATTCGTTATTTTCAGTTTGATATGTTTTTAGTTTAAAAGCACATACATACATACATCCATAAAACACTGTTCACTATTAAAGCTTTTCAATTCTTTTGTTGTGTTCTAAATCTTTTAGAATTTTTATTTATTTATGGAATTGTGCAAAACTTACTTAATTATTTTTTTTAGCAATATGCTTGTATGCAGAAAAGTTTTTGCGCTTGGCAAGGCTGAATATTATATTTATTCAAAAGCTTTGCGTTTATTTTTTTGCACAAACCAATTTGCAAACTTATACATATGGATTTGGCAAATGTTAAGCTCTTTGCTAAAAAGAAACTTTTATATAGCGTTGCTATAATTAAAAAAAAATTATATACAATTTTTGCGGATTCCACTTGTTAACCCATTACTCCCCAGTGTTGCGTAAACGAAACATTTAACAAAAAATTTGTAGAATAGGCCATTGAACAGAAGCACTTTTCTGCTGTCACAATTTATTCCTAATAGAAAAGTAATTAAATTTTTAATAAAATAGGTACGTCGAAATAATTAAAAACTATTTTTGTTCTGTTTTTGCTAACTAATATATTATGGCGATCTTTGGGTTTTCTTTCGCCCATGGACATGTAGACAATGCAAAAGCAATACTATTAATGTATGTATGTAGACAATGCAAAAGCAATACTATTAATACATGTATGTATGTATGTGTGCTAAATGTCAGGTTTATCTTAACACAAACTGTTTTGAGCTATTCTACGCTAAGTAGTAGATAGGATTGGGCAAAAATATCGATTTATCATTATATCGATATTTTTTTTTTAAATCAATCGATTTATTTCGTCGATATTTTACTTTCTAATATATTAATATACCAATTCCTATTTGTTCTTGCAATTTTTTTCAATATTTTTGAGTTCTGGTTTTGTACTTTATGTTATTAATTTGTAAAACAGCTTCTCGTTACAGTCTTTATCGAATAAACTGTTATAATGCTTGTATTGATAACAACGACTTGTTTCATTTGATCCCATTTAAGGTATGTATTTGCAAGTCTATAGCAACAAGATTTTGTTCACACCCGTAACTTCCAAGCAAATTTTTATATACGGGGTAATAATTGGGGTATAGTCAGTGGATAATGTTTCGATTATATTGTTTTGTTTTAAATGTATTTTAATAAAGCATTTACCATGTCAAGTTGTGTGTGTCCAGCAGTTAATGCTTGTTTTTTCCAAAGTCCTCGTTGGATATTTAGTTTGTCATGCTTCCTTGGTGTCTTTGGAAAGAGTTGCTTCTGCAGTAAATCTGACAGTAGCGCGATAGTAGAAGCCGGAAGACTTCACTTGACAGTTGAACTACCACGTATATATCGATCGGCAACAATATTGAAAAAAATATCGAAAGAAAAAATTTCGAATTTTTTTTAATTTGACTATCCCTACTAAGATCTTGTTTCCCTAAAAGCTCATCGTTGCGTATACGAAACATTTGGTTGTTGTTAAAAAAACTAAAAAAATTTTTTTTCTTAATTTGATAAATAGTTTTTTGGAGTACTTTTTTAGTTATTAAATGCTTATTGCAATCATTAATTAGTTTAATTTTCATGCTTTGGAACTAATGGATTAATGACCAAAATTTATCGGCCTTACAAGTTGTAACAACAATTCTAAAAAGTATTAAAGCCAAAGCAAAAAGTTAAAATGCTTTTAAAAACAAAAGGTGTGCCAAAATTGACAGTAAGAAAATGGTAAAGCTTCTTGCAAAAAGAAAAAACCAGTTGAGAAAAATAATTGCATAAATCATAAATATCGTTACCTTAAATTAAAAAAAATTAGACGAGCCGACAATAAACTTTGTTAAAGAACTATTAAAAGTCTTGCATATTGCTTTTAAACTATTAAAAAAAATGGAGACTAATCCATATATCGATAGACATTTTTTCAATTTATCAAAGGTTTATTAAACAAATTTTGAATAAAAAAATTTCGTTCGTTTAATAAACCTTTTATAGATTTAAAAATGTATCATGGATTAAAATCGCTCCATGGTTCCATACAAGCCTCTATCCTCATAACTCCTTTGATCAAAATATGTATGTATGTATATTGAAAATAAATGTAACTAAAATGTTTGTAACACATGCAACACACTAATGGTGAAAATATTCTTGCAGAACATAAAAAATAAAAATTCCCACACTTTAGGAAATTATTTTAACCACAACTCAAAACATAACAGATTTATGTAATAATCACCAGCTCATACACTTTGTCTCAATCACTTGCATTCTAACATATGAAGATACATAATTATAGACAAAAAACTATAATAAGCCAAAAGGAAAACAAAAATTCCCAATGCAAAATCCAATAAAACCACAAAAGGATCAAGACTTAGAACAAACACAACATAAATTAACCGAAAAGAAAAGGAAATAATAAACAAAACAAAAATAAAATTAAAACAATGACAAAAAAAAGGAAAAAACAGAAGCTGAAGGAAAAACAAACCAAGAAGAGAAAGACAGCAGTGATTTTGAAAAGGCAGAAAAAAATCAAGGATCGAAGGATTTCTGTCGAAGAAGGAAGGTGTCACCAAGATACTGGTGACAACTTGTCTCTCTTTAAAGTTCAAAGAGTATGAAAAATTATTTTTTCTTAAAACAAAATTTATGGGAAAAGTCACTATGGATTTGAAGAAACAACAGCAACTGTTGCATAACCATATTTCCACTCCATCTCTCTATCATTTTCTTAGCTACATACATACATATGTATGTATGTGTGTACATACATGTGTATATACGACATTAGGAGAAAAGCAGCGAATTATTTTCTCACGTGATTATGAAACGATGAAAAACCCACGCAAAATCTTAACAACCAACAGCCATCATCAGCTGTTGCTTATAATTGTATTGCTTTCTAACCTTTTCCTTTTTCGCTGTTGTTGTTGTTGTAGTTCAATTCTATTCACTTCTAACAAAAGTCACCAGTATCCTTTACAAAAGGAAATCAAACCCAAGTAGAAAAAAATGTATCCAACAACAAAAAACTGCTGGCGTGTTTTTTTTCATGTCACACACAAAAAAGTGCAGCATGTTGCACTGCACACCACCATGTTTTTTAAGGATTCAGCGTTTTTTTTGTTGTTGTTATTAATAGTTTGATTATATAGAATTTTCTCAACAAAACAATCGTGTGACTTTTTGTTTTTTAATCAAAAAGTTAAAGTGTATGAATGTGTAAGTGTTATAAGAAGAAAACATTTTATTTTCCCTCCACCAACATTCCCACACATCCTTGTTCCTTTATGTTTGTGTGTTTTTTGTTGTTGTTATTGTAGAAGAAGAAATATTTCTGCGTGTTGCACGCATGTCTGGCGTATACAAGTTGTACGACAAACGCGTATGCCAGCAGCATTTTTAATTTGTAAAGACATCTACGTATTCAGTTGGGCTGGTTTCGTAAGATGATTATGATCGTTACATTTATTGTTAATAGGGATGGTAACAGAGTAGCAGCCTGATTGATGAACATAAATACATGCAAATTTTGATGATGGAAGCATTATATTATTGCTAAACAAATTTTTAAACTTTTTGTTAGGAAAACGTTTGATTTGTTAAAAATGTTTGCAAAAATTTACAGCTTTTCTTTAGGCTTGCGTTTAAAACCGCACTTTTTCGTGCTTTCAATTGGTTCCCACTTTGCTGAGTTGTTATGCACTCTGTCAGATCAGATAATAATTGTTTCTTCATTTCTCCTATTAATTAATTACGGTAAGTTGAGGATGAGTTTGGCCCTCCCTCTACCGTATGTCACAGCGACTTCTGCTAGGGAGAATGTGCGAATATTTTCATTTTATTGTAGATCGATTTTTGGCATTAAGGTTACAGTGAAGACAGTGAATGCCACTGCGGTGCGGTACGTTACGATGTTATGATGTTACCTGTAGTACTGAATGATATTGCATTCATTTTGATTTGGTAATAATATACTTCTTCATTTCTTCTATTCCATTTTCGTAAGTTGGGTTAAACTTATGCTAGAAATAATATATATGGGCTAATCCTTCGTTCGCGTTTTTAGATTTATATATAAAAATTTGTTGGTCTTTTAAAATAGATACCTTTAACTTTTACATAGTGTTTAGTAGTATTTTATTTGTACTCTCGAATGGCATAAAACAAAATTTTGTAGCAGGTATTTGTTGTGAAATAACTGATTACAAAGTTTCGTGACGCACGTCACCAAAAGTGGAAGTAACTTTTAAGTTGGAGTGTGCTTTCGTAATTTTTAGCGAATTTTGCATAATAAAGCACAAAAAACCTAAATCCTTTAAGAAAGGTGAATATAGGAGAAATCCAAAATAACTTAACTGGAGGCAACTAAGTTTGTAGTTTTTTATTAAGAGCCGTGAACACATTGTTACGCACGCTACGTTACGTACGTCACCTTTTTTCCACTAGAGTAATTCCATGTTATTTTTACCAGATGGTTTTCGATTTCGATAAAATTTTGTAGATGTATGTAGTAATGCACGTATATATGTATTGAAAACGGTTTTATTTTTTTTAATTTGGATAAACAATGGCAACTCTGTAGCTTTGAATTATTAAAAAATATTGCTGTGGAGCCTTCATTTAAAAGGTCATAACTTTTGTTGTGTTTAAAATTTAAATTTTTTATTTGCTTAGAAGCAGAATATGAACTTGATTTAAAAATATAGAAAACTTAAAAAAAAAGTTTGTTCTACTCACAATATAAAAAAAAACCTTATTTTCCGTTGCACACGCTACAACTCATTGACCTGATTTTTCGTACCTAATTTCAATCTTTTCAAAGTAAACAAAAAAATTTTTTACTGAAATTGAAGAGAACTAAATGAATAACTAGTTAGAGCGCTATATTCGGCTATACCGAATCTTATATACCCTTCACTACGTTCTCTATGTGTGTATATTAGTAAATTTTTTTCAAAATACACAAACATTTTTTTTGCTTTTTTTTCCCAATATAATCATTTTTGTGTTAAAAAAACAAAAAAAAATTAATATTTTTTTTGCTTATATCTCGAAAAAAATTTTTTTTTGCTTAAAAATCGAAAATTTCTTTTCTTTAAAACTCCCCAAAAGACATGTCTTACACACAAATATAATAATTTTTGAAAAAAAAACTTGAAAAAAAGCGAGGCTGAGATACGGTTATTAGTGGATCTTGCCAGTTTTCAATACCGATTTTTTCGAAAGCATTTCCAAAAGTTTGATACCACATACAACCCTGGGTGACTTATAGGAGCTATGTAAACTTGATTTCAACATACACACGGACAGACGGACAGATGGACATGGCTAAATCGACTTCCCCATGGATCCCGAATATATATACTTTATAGGGTCGCAAATGAATATTGAAGAAATGACAAACCTATATATACCCTTAACACGTGTGTGTGTGAAGGGTATAAAAATATGGCCTTTGATCGGACTATCTATATTAACACCAAAGTAATGATATGATCACCTACAAAAGTGTTAATTTCTTGTATAATCTTAAGAGACCTGAGGTAGGGTAGGATTTAGTAATAATTTTTGCATTAATGGTCATCGAAATAAATTTTTTTCTTTTATTTCTAAAATTAAACATCTAGTCAAATATTTAATTGAAAAAATTTGAGTTAGATTGTTTTGAAAAATTTTTGCTTCATAGACTGTTTCTAGGATAAGCCCATATGTATGTTGTTTTATGTTTTGGTAATTTTTTGTTATATAATACCGATGTTACCCGTAGTCCTCTGAACTGCGGTTGATATATATGCTTTCCTTTCGGCTTTGAGTGTCGCTGCTTATTTCCATAAAGAACTTTATCTTACGTTAAAGGTTGTTAGTTTTTCGTTCGCCTATTAATCTTCTTAGCAGCGCTGTTAGACGTGTATTGTTTCTTTTGTGAGAACATAAGCTTTCGGTCTTGTAGCGAGGCTATCAAACCGCATGTCTATTTCGAAACAATCCGTAACCTGGTTCGAAGTTAAAGCTAAGACAGACTGAAGAATGCCTGGACTTCTTAACACACAGCAATGATAACCTCCACCAACTTCTGTTCTTCTCCTCGACCCTTTCGTATGTAAGTCAAGATCCTCAAATATTGAGAATGTAACTCGATGATGCTCCTACATTCGAGAAAATAAAAAAAGAATCCTTAGTCTTAATTAAGTTAGCGTGAATTAATGTCCTGTGATTGCATTCTTTTAACACTTACTTGAAAAAAATAATTAAATTTCTTATGATTTAGTAAAGGAACTGTCCTATTACACAACAGGAGACATTCGGCCTTACTTTTTTATACAAACTGTTTATTTATGAAAATTATTCCATACTACACTATAAATATATATGTATATACATATGTATGTATGTATGTATGTAGAATACTATTTTTAATTTTTATGAATGGCCACGGAACATGATAACATATTAGTTTATTATTCTGTAGTCGAGTGATTGATTTATGATTAGAACAATTTATTATACGTTGTATTAGTCATTAATTTAGTTTTCGATAATCATAAATGTTTAATTTTTAGAATATATGATAACTAAACTCTAAAGCTGAATTCACCCATTGTGTCTGAACAAAAATTTTGTACGAACAAATTTTTTTTATATTTGAGGGATTCACAAGCTAGTTATGATATCATAATGTCGTATGTCCTAAAAATTTTAAATGGTTTAAGTACTTTGTTGTTACT
>NDXZ01051257.1:0-15505 GCA_003055125.1 Paykullia maculata
TTTGTTACAGACTGCTGAATTTATATGTAAATAAAAATATATGTAAAACATTTATTTAAACAACTTAATTATTGGGTATTTTTTTTTTGTTTTAGTACAGGTCTAAGTTTTTAAAAGAAAATTTTAAATTTATGTCAATAAATAACATTTAACATGAATTTTCGTCTTGAATTAGAAAATTTTGTATATAAATAACACCTTACAATAAATAAAAACAAAACAAAAGTTTTCTTATATGTTTTACAAGCGGAACTTGGAAAATATAAGCCGCGGAAATGATGTCTTGTGGTCTACCACGTCATTAGAATTGTAAGGACAATGTCACGTCAGTCGCAGAGGGTTAAAACTATATTTTAGTACTTTTTTGGGGACCTTATAACTATTTAGCAAATAAATATAGAGAAATAATTTAAACTACCTTCGTTACTTCAGTAAAAAATAAGAATACGTTTTCGGTACTTTTGGAAACTCAAACGTATAGGGATAAAAACTGGAGGTGAAATGTACTAAAAAGGGGAAAAACGGGAAAAAGTGTTAATAAGTCAAAGAAGACAAAGGGAAAACTTTGAGTAACTAGTTTGTGATAACAAAGCTGACTGGATCCAAGCTGGTATAATATAATATTTAAAGTTAAGAAGGTATAAGAGGCATTTAGAAGATTAAACTAATAAATTTTTATACATATGTATACATACATATAGTTTTTTTATGCTTTTAATTTAGTGCCTAATTTTATCAATTTTCCCTTAAGTTGCTTTTTTGCAAATCGTTTTTTTCAAAAGGCAACTGTGATCGAAACACAGCTTTTTAGCCCCGCTAATGCTCTTTTTTGAATTCTTAGCTTTTAATAAAAAAAAAACATTTTGTATTTTGGTTGTCTCTGGAGTTTCTGCAGTAAATTTTTGGGTTTCTTTAATAAGAAGAGTTACTTCTCGGATAGTTTCATTATTGCTTACAAAAGCTTAAGATATACTAATTGGTTTCCTGTATTACATCTATTCGTTTTTAATTTAAGCAAATAAGGTAGGCAAAAAAACACTTTTATTAAAATTTGCTATTTTTTCAAAGGATCCGCAGGACCGCCAAATAACATTTTTATATTCCAAAAAAAAAAGATTAAACATTTTTCAATCGATTTTGGAATTTTAAAAAAATCTTTAAAAACAATTTTAAACTTTAAAAAAATTATTAAGAAAATTATCTTAGATTTTTATTTTCTTCATACTTATATTTAAGCACATTTATGTTGTCTAACAAAGTATTTCGAAGAAATCGCTGTTTGTTTTTACCATTATGGTTGAAAAAAAACTTAATTTCATGTAAATTTTTTTAGCAGCTTAAAAACGATTTAACCAAAGTTTAGAAAAAAAAAACTAAAAACTTTTAATTAATTATTTCGATTTAATATCAGGCTAATTATAGTAAGTACAAATTTGAAATTTTATGTGAGTAGATAGTTAATAGGCTCTTTAGAAAAAAAGGATGAAGGATGGAAGCTTTAATTTTTTCTATTCGCACAATAAAAGATTTATCTGCAAAGTCTGTTGTTTATAGAAGGGTGAAGAAAGGATAAACGAAGGGAGTGGAAACATTATTGTACACACAAATTCCGTTTTGTCTTTTGTTCGTAATATAGAGAAATCGTTAACCAGCCAGCCAATCAAAAATGCTTAATGCGAAAAACGTTTTCTATAAATCAAAAGACTTTTTCAATGTATACTTTCCCCCGTCTCAACATGAAAAAGGGAAACTTTTCAATTTAAATGTTGTAATGCTAGAAAATTGCAAAAGGCAAAACATGCATGTATGCTTATGTTAAACAGTTTATATACATATGATGATCAGCTGACCTTGACACGTCACTTTAACTTTTTTAAGATTTTGGCATCTATAATACAATAAATAGATGGTGGTCTTTGTATCGTTATATCATCGGTACAAGTTATAATCTATGATTTTTAACTGTATTAAATACAAAAATCGAGGCACCATCTTACTTCCCATTATTGTGCATTTCTAATAAAACGAATCGGTTTTAGCGATTCTTTTTAAAACACTAAAAACTTTCAAAAGCAAACATGTTGTACATTGTACAATATTATAATTAAATAACATTTTTTTACAATAACAATTTAACAGTCAAAATAGTTTTTAATGAAAATATTAGTTTTAATATATTATCAATACTTATCGATAAAGAAACTATGTTCAAATACCAGGTAAAATATTTGCAGGCGTTTTTTTTTCAAAAAAAATCAGTTAAAAGATTAAATTTTATCGCATTTTTATTGTTTTCTAACACAAAGCAATTAAAAAATATAGAATAATAAAATTTATAAATTATGTGTACTTTACGATTTTGAGTTAAACGCATGTTGTTTTTCGGACGTTTAGCAACATGCAATTATCTTTAATATTTTTATGGGCATTGACAGCCTTTTTCTTTGCGGAAACCACCGATTCGGCAACGTTTAATTTGCCTTTTTTACCTCAAAGTGATAGCAGTGTTGATTTTGAAAGACCTAATGCTAGAGCAGAAGATACTGAAGCTGTTCTAAACTATCGTCTGCCTAACGATACCTACCCGGAGCACTACGAGATTAATCTAAGCACAAATTTTGATAACGGTGACAGAGCATTTACGGGGGAAGTATTTATCGATATTGTGATCGTTAATTCCACCACAAGTATTGTTTTACACGCTCGTCAACTGGATATATTGAAAGCTAAAATAAGACCTTTTTCCGGTTCTGGTGCATCAGAGGACTTGGTGTCGGATTATGAATTGAAACGAGAATTTTTAACATTAAAACGTAAAAATAATGGCATCTTCACAGCTAAGTCAAAATGGAAATTGGATATAAGTTACAGTGGCAAACTGCGCGACGATAATGGTGGCTTCTATTTGTCTACCTATACTGATGCCAAAGGCAAGACTCGGTAGGTAGATTAAATAGTAAATTCAATAAGCAGCAAAGATCCTCTAAAAAACAAATTAAAAAACTAAAAACCAAGTAAGAGCGCTATAATAGGCTGTGCCGAATCTTATATACCCTTCACTACGTGTTTTTTATGTATGTATCGATGGGTGTATACTTATGTATGCACGTATGTATTTACATGTCCGTAAGGTATTTAAAGTCTTAGAAAAGTTAATTTTTGTGGGCCAATGAGTAAATTTTTTTCAAAATTTACCAAGAAAATATGGACTAAAATGATTATCATAAAAAAACCACGTTTTCTAAGACTTAAATACTTTTCGGACATGTAAATACATACTTACATACACACATAGATACATACATAAATAGACGTAGTGAAGGGTATATAAGATTCGGCACAGCCGAATATAGCGCTCTTTCTTGTTCCCCCTTTATATTCTCTATAATGTAATTCTGATTATGTTTTACAATATTTTTAGTTACTTGGCCACAACACAATTTGAGAGTACTGATGCCCGTCATGCATTTCCCTGCTACGATGAACCTGCCAAGAGGGCAAAATTCACCATCACGATAAATCACAGTCCTAACTATACAGCTATTTCAAACATGCCTGTTAATGAAGCCTTATCTAAGTAAGTTTGTTTGCATGCGTAAAAAAAATTCCAATTAAGATTTTTCTACTTGTTACGTTTTCATTTTAAAGCATTGGTAAAACTGTGTTCTTAACAACGCCTCTAATGCCCACCTACATAGTGGCATTTATTGTTTCCGACTTTGAATACACCGAAGCCGTCTTAAACGGTATACATCAACGCATCTACTCTCGTCCTAATGCAAAACATGAACATGAGTGGGCTCTTATATCGGGAATGCTAATTACAGAACGTTTGTCGGAATATTTTAATGTGAATTTTATGCTGCCCAAATTGGATCAAGTCGCTATACCTGATTTTCTTGCCGGTGGTATGGAAAATTGGGGCTTAGTTACATATCGCGAAGAAGCTTTGCTATACAATAAGGACACCTCAACAGTATTTTCCCAAAACAGTATTGCCAAGATTGTAGCACATGAAATATGTCATCAATGGTTTGGTGATTTTGTCGTTCCTGAATGGTGGACATATGTGTGGTTGAAAGAAGGTTTTGCCACATTATTTTCATACAGAGCTTTAGATGATGTAAATTGACTTTGATTATTTAGTGTTAAAGACATAATTTAATTTGTTAAATAACTTTTACAGGTTAATCCTGAATGGGATGTTTGGCAAGAGTTTCACACTAACGAATTTCAAACGGCCTTGACCATAGATGGAAGTAATTCTCCAAGACCCATGACCCATTACGTGCAAAAACCCACAGAAATTTCTACTCTTTATGATTCCGTTTCTTATGCTAAGGCAGGTTCAGTGCTGCACATGTGGAATAATGCTTTGACTGACAAGGTGTTTAAACAAGGTTTACACAATTATTTGACAATTAAGTAAGTAATTTCGAAAAAAGGCAACTAGAAATTTAATTGAAAATAACTATCGCCAACAGCAAATACAGTTCCGCTGTAGAAGAAGAACTTTTTAAATCTATTGCAACGGCTGCAAAAGAGGAAAATTATATAGTTCCCGCCACAATTAGTGAAATGATGGGCAGCTGGTCCCGCCAGGGTGGTTATCCTTTGTTGACTGTTACGCGCAACTACAACAATGGCACATTTACTATCAAACAAGAAGCTTTCCACAACGATGAAACCTTTAAGGACTCTAAAACATGGCATGTTCCCATCAATTATGTCGTTGCATCAAATCCTGATTTCCGTAATACTGAGGCCACACACTATTTGTTAAATGTTACCGAAATCAAAGTAAATGATGCAAATATTTCTAAAGATGATTGGTTGATACTTAACAAACAGTCCACAGGCTACTATCGCATCAATTATGATGCCGACAACTGGAACCTCATCACGGATGGTCTACTTGAGAGACCTTATAAAATTCACCCTCGAAATCGTGCTCAACTGATGCACGACGCCTACCGCTTAAGTATATCTAATCGCTTGGATCATGCGATAGTATTGAAAATGTTGCAATATTTAAAAAAGGAAGATCAATACGCTCCCTGGTCCACAGCCAATGGCATTATTACCACTTACAATCTCTATTTAAATGATGATGCCGTGTACGATGATTTCAAGTTCTTTATTGCCGAGCAGGTTGCCCCTGTTTATGAGAAATTGGGTATTAACGATGTACCAGGCGATCAACATTATCAGAAATTCACTCGTAATGTGGTCATCAATATTGCTTGTTTGGTCGGCATTAAAGACTGTTTGGAACAAACACACAATAAATTAAAGGCTTTAGTCAACGATAATATATCAATTGAACCCAATTTACAAACACCCATTTATTGTAATGGTCTTAAACAATCCGGCGATAAGGAATTTGACTTTTTGTACGATAAACTTATGAGTTCTACCGATCAATATTTACGTGGCCTGCTTATATCAGCTTTAGGTTGCTCTCAAAATGAAAATCATATTAAAAAATTAATCTACAGCTCCATTAATAAGACGAAACCCCTACGCAGTCAGGAGCGTAACACTTTGCTTAGACCTGCCTACTCCAGGGGAGAAGTCGGTCTTTTGGCCAGTATTGACTTTTTAAATGATAAATGGAATGAATATGGCAAATTAAGCGGTAGCTTTGGTGGATCCAATCCGTTAGATACTGATATTCGTGGCATCGCTTCCTATGTAATCAACAAGAAACAAGAAGAACAACTGTTGAATTTGGTGGCCAAAGTGAAGAACAGTAAATATGTAACAACAACTCTGGAGGCCAGTGTCAAAACAAGAATTGCAAATAATTTCGAATGGCTTAAAAATAATCGTGATCCTCTCATGGCCTGGATTACACAGTATCGTTCTGGCAGCAGTAGCGGTAAAAGTCTTACAATATCTTTTGCAATGATTGCGTTTGCATTTATAATGACTCTGATGCGCCAATTCTAAATATATTAAACGTTTTTAGCGTACAATTATCCTTTAAGTACATAAATATAAAATTACTTTCAAGTTATTGATGCAGATACATCATACATATGTATGTAATTAAGTTTGTATTGTATTTTAGTAAGTAAAATGTTTTTTACGTTGTTTTTTTGTTTAATAAAAATTATTTTGATGCTTAAAACTGTTTTTAACCTGTCAGTCGTATGTCATAAAGTAATTTACAACGGTATATGTAGTCAAACAATAAATAATCAAATAATGATATTTCAAATCGATTAAAATGTTAATCAATATAAAATTTCATTTACCCTTATTTAAGCGAAAATTACTAAAGTTTGATTTTGGTTTAAAATTTGATTAGAAAAGATTATTTATTTATTTAACAATGTTTATAAATATTTATTTTAATTTCTTGAACACGATCTCAAGAAATATAATAACCTTAGCTACGGTCCCATAAGTCATATATTGGCCCAAAAAAGCGTAACCACTTTTTTAAGCAGAAAATTTTTTAACGCTGTTTGTAATTAAGAAAATTTATGAGAAGCAAACATATACGTAGATCAAATGAAAATATTCATTACGATTTTTACACTATTAAAGGTACAATTAAAAAATATACTTTTTAGTGGTTACGTATTTGATCAATGTGAATAATAATAAATAAAACATCGTTAAATTAAAAAAAAAAGCTGGTAAAACAAATGCAAATTAGCAAGTAAATGCGTAACATCAGCAGTTGTTGTTAAGTTTGTAGTAAAAATCGTTGCCATAAAATAATTTAGTTACGTTAAATAATTTGAATACTTTTTGCACCGGCGTAGATAGACTGGTCTAGGGGGTGCTATAAACAAATAATAAATTTAAAATAAATAAGCCACCGTTTTTTGCTAAGAAAAAAACTTAGGACACCCACTCCGCCCAAGCTACGCCGGTAACTTTTTGTAAAATAATCATTTGCCCATATATTGATATACATACAACTTTTTGTCTACTTAACCGATTTAAATAGTTTTTTAAACAAACTAATATTAAAAAAAAACCTGTACCATTTTATGTCCTAAGTTTGCTTTTAAAGGTTCTTTTATTTTAAAATTATTTTTTACTTATTTTCCATCCCAAACTGCGTCTGGAAACTCAGGACTCAGCAAGCCACAAGAGTTAAGGACATATACATAAGTACATATAAACATTTATATATACATACATACATATGTTTATACTTTTTTGGGTCTTAAACGATTGCAGTGGGGAATAGAAAACAGAGATAGCCATATCTTTTGCTTATATCTTAACTGGTTATGGACCTTATCTACTGATTTTCGATAGCAAAGTTTTTGACACAATTTCTAATTTTTTGATACATTACATCTGAGGCTTAAAAAATTTTATTTCAAACAACACACGAACAAAAGAACACTATAAAGTAAAAGTCCCTGCCTGTTAAAGGATTCGGAAAAAAGATAAATATTTTTTATAGAGTCAAAGAGATATGTATGTATGCATGTGTACCCCTGGTAAAGGGCACAAGAGCAGCGGTTTTGTGCTTACATTAACAATATATGACTGACAGTTGTACACTTTTTAAAAACAATTCTTTTTTTCTTCAAATAAGTTATTTGTCTACAACTGTGGCAATTGGAAATTGAAATTGGAATATGTTTCTTATCATTGTTTGCAAAATATGCAAAAATAAACATTTATGAATTTGTATGGGAAGTGCGATGCCAACTTTTGCAGTTGTTTTACCGGTTATTTATAATGATAAGAAAACAAGTAAGAACGCTATATTTGCCTGAGCCAAATCTTTTATACCCTTCACCATGGTATATTTTTTTTCAAATATATTTGTAGTTTATTTCAAAGCTGCAAAACAATAATTTTTTTGTGTAAAAAAAAATAATTTCTTTTAAAAAAACGAGGCAGTCGTCTTTTTTTGCTTATATCTCTGCCGGTTATTGATGGATCTTGCCAGTTTTCAACACCGTTTTTTTTTTGAAAGCGTTTCCAAGAGTTTGATATCACATAGAACCCTGGGTGACCTATGGGAGCTACGTAAACTTGATTTCAACATACACACGGATAGACGGACAGACGGACATGGCTAAATCGACTTCCGTATCTATAAGGATCCCGAATATATATACTTTATAGGGTCGCAAATGAATATTGTAGAAATTAAAAACGGAATGACAAACCTATATATACCCTTACCACATGTGTGAAGGGTATAATACTAATTTAATAAAACTTAAAACTCTCTTTGCATGCAAGTTACCAAAAGTCATTGTTAAATTTCTTTCGATTTTCGATATATTACTATGGGGACTAATACAAGAACAAAGTATTTTCTTAAAA
The DNA here is from genome assembly GCA_003055125.1 of Paykullia maculata. Taxonomy (NCBI): domain Eukaryota; kingdom Metazoa; phylum Arthropoda; class Insecta; order Diptera; family Rhinophoridae; genus Paykullia; species Paykullia maculata. The sequence continues at coordinate 8,311 of NDXZ01051257.1, forward strand.
TTTAAAAACAAATTTTGAAAAAATTACAGATTTGCAATAATACGAACATACACCTATACAATATATATAAGCCGTTTTGTAATGTAATTATTAATAATAATATTTAAGTCAATTCCTGCAAGTTACATATATTTATGTACCTTTTTGAATTACATACGTTAGTTCAATGAATAAAATGAACATATTTCTTTAGTCAATAAATATCAAATTATTATCCACTTGTTTGCTATACATACATACATATGTACCCATATACATGTATAAATCGTTCTTTTTTTCTTCGAAATCGACTACAAACTAAACTGAAAATTCAAATGACAACAAAAGTTAAACACACTTTAAACACACGTGTCCACATAATATGTTATTTGATTATTTTAACATACATATGTATGTATGTGTATGATGAATTTATTATTATATATATACTTATATATGTATGTTTATATATACAACAACATTATCAATTACCACCTTAAAACACCTACTGATAAATACAAACATTTCATTTTCATTCTATGAAATTTTGTGGAAATTTTAAAACTAAGCTATTTCTATACATACATACAAACATATGTACATATTTCATAAAAAATAGCTTTAATAAATTATTAATCAGATATTTATGACAGAAAAATAATTAAATCAACTGTCGACTTATTGGCATAAGCCAGTTAAAAGTAAAATCATATCGTAGTCATAAACGACATAGTTCGCTTAAGAATATTTAAAAATCTACTTCATATTGTACAAGTTTTACAATCAATTGCTAACACAAAATTGTAGATAAAATAAAAAAAAACTGATAATAATGACAGAAAAAAATGGTATAGATATGGTTCTAAAATCAGTCGATCTGATTAATATAATACAATACAAATACAGTAGAGGAGCTTATCTGCAAAATGTTATATAATAGAAAAATTCCCCTTGAAAAGTAGCAAAGTCAGATCACGATTACATGTTTGTGTGTATTAACTTAGTTATACAACAAATTATGACGTAAAAAGTGAGTAAATATCAATGTTGCAAAAGCGAGATTTAATTCATCCGTATATATGTACTTGCATCATTAATAATTTTAAGAATAGGGAGAACGAGAAGACACTTTACAAACTGTTCCCATACAACAAATTGACAAAACTAGAGCAGATATTATCGGTGATATCCGTGACATCCTTAATTTAAAAAGTTGAATTGTGGACAGAATGTTGATTAGAGTGTAGGAAAATATGGTAAATTTTTCAAAGACTATACAATATCTATAGTCCCTACATCCTTTATATGAAGATTCCTGTTTTTATTTTAATAAAATCTTTTTTAATTTCCTTAAAAAAAATTTCGTTTTGAATTGGACTTAAAAAAAATAGGAATCCGATATTTATACACTAGAAACAATTGATACTCTTCTGATTGTCCATTTATACCTGAACTGCAAATCTATTAAAAAACTAAAAACTCTTGTCATCCTTGATCTGTAGATGAAATTAAAAATATTTTAAATCGACCTTTGCCACAAATGGGAGTACCACGCCCACTTTCCTGATTTCGATTTTGGCCAAATGGGAAGTTTTAAGTCACTCTTAGTCTTACTTTTCGTTTTTGGTAATTTGCTTCAATAAAAGATTTTTTAATTTTATATTGAATCTATTAAAAATAATTGTGCAAGTTTTAAATGTATTTTATCTATAATAATCACTGTCAAAATTAAATCTTTACGGTAATAATTTTACCCTGCATTGCCACAAGCAAGTGAGTTTTAGTTTAACAATGAATATTATTATCGGACCCTTCAAATTTTTTCGAAATATTAAAAAAATTCGTTTAATGTCCAGATTGTCAAGTGCAGGTGGATTTAAAAAATGTGACCGAAGGAAAACGTTATCGCCGCAATGCTTGTAACTTATAATGGCTTCATCTTAATAAAGACATATCAAGTAACGTCAATTGTTCAACATTTAACAAAAAAATACTTTTTCACAATGTTCTTTCAATTATCACATAAGATAATTAAATGAACTACATATAGCCTATATAAAATGCTACTAAAAACAAATTTTTTTATATTTTTTATTTGTGTCTAAATATGAAATATTTCGTTGTTCTTTCTAATGATTTTTTTAAATACTTTTATTGAATTTCACATATTTATTATTAAAGCTTAAGGTCGTCTGTTTTTATATAAAAACAGATTTAATTTTTATTATATTTTTCTTTTCAATATTTCGTCAGGAAATTATTATTGGTTCTTAAGTTTGATATTTTAATTTGAAAATTATAGTTTGAAATAAAATTTAAAATAACAATAGAAAATTGATTAATTGATTAATTTTTTTCCTATAATCACAAATACACGTTTTTTATATTTTTATTTTACCTTCTACAAAAATTTATTCGCAAGCTGGGCGCATTGTTTTGATTGCATTTTGGCTCTAATGTAAATCTCAAGCCTTAACGCTTTTCAAAAGGCAAAAAACAAAAGAATTAAGATTTAAATCTTCTTTATAGGAATAAGAATCTACCAATTGAATTTTGCGAAAATTTGGCCACAATTGACTTTTGCTGCCACATAAGGTTCCATATAAAACTAAAACTTATGAAAAAATATATTAGAAAAATCACTAAATTATTCTAGTTTTTTGACCTTTTTTTGTATTATTTTCACAAATTTATTAATTAAGCTCAACGTCTGTTTATATAAAAACAGTTTTTATTATTATTTTCTTTGCAATATTTCGCCAGATGATTTTCAAATCGAAGTATCAAACCTAAGAACCTTAAACTTAGTACCGTTAAAAAAAAGGTGTTATTTTCTAGTTTACAACGCTACTGCTTACAATTATTTACGCTTTTCTACCGCTTTAGATATGCTTAACATTTACTTTTAACTTTTTCTTTAGACATTTTACTTTACAACAGAACACAAGCACAACTAACTAACTTTATGGCGAAACTTTTATCTTATTGCGTAATTTTGCATAAAACTTTTTACTTTAGTATCAAAGCTTCATTCAAATTCAATGCTTGGACGCACTGTTTTTAAGTAAAGTGTTTTTTATTGGTGGCACATTGTATCAGCAGTATAACCTACAAGATTCGCATCACTTATCTGTGCCAATAAAACCAAAATTTTAACCAAAAAAAAAAAAAAGAACATGAGAAAACATATTTGGATATAAAGGTAAGCGTCGATTTTGATTTAACTTATATTAAAAATATTTTTTTTTTACGAGTAAAAATGGAGCGACTTTAAATTATTGATTTAAATTTTACCCTAAATCTAGATAAGCACATAATTTTTTTTCGATGTTTTGCTTTAATTGTCCTGATAATTGTACCTTAAAACGTTTGTGCACAGAAAATATTAATAATACTTTGTTTCTTTAATATCAACAGATTTTATTAACTCGCAGTTTGTAGTGGATTCTTCCGTTGTAAGAGTAAATTCAGCCTGCGCTTCCATAAGAAGACTTAAGAAAACCTATTTCGTATTCTGACATTGAAGAGAACTGACCGATAGTATGTTTGTTATATTTAGGCTGCGGCTGTGGGTGAAAATTGGTGTTAAGCAGAGCACAAGTTGTTCATGATATATTTAGATCTACAAAGACTTTATTTTTCTTTAGTCTTGATTTTTTCATATATAAGAGCTGGCATTCAAAAATTAAAAATTAGTTACACGGTTAATTGATTCTTTTTATTGCATTGGCCTTGCAAATAGAGATTATGTTCTTTTCTCAGTCACCCGTTTTTTTTTTAAACCTGTAGCACAAGGTTAAAAGCAGAAATTGTGTTTTGGGAAGCAAACGATAAATCCTTAACTTTACAAAAACGCCCGAAAATTTTAATTTGTATTACGTTTCATTCTTTTCATACATATTTTTTAGATTAACAAAGAATTGCTTGCCATCAGTTAAAAAAAGTCTTTTTATAGGGATTTGTTTATTTATTATTATAAATGTTCTTCTCCAAATGTCTTAAATGAGATAAAAATAAGTGGAATGTATTAAATGATTTAGTGTTAAATGATGATGCCCTAATCAGCCTAAATCTTAAATAATAAGTGACATTACAAAAACTACTCATGGTTGTTATAACAACTAATAACTGTTGGAATACGATTTAAAACGGCAAATTTCTTCTTCTTGCTTGTACTTCACTGTAAATCAAAAACAAACAAAAAATAAAAAAATTCTACAACTAGGAATTAATTAACAATTATAACTTTTTTTGCATTTATGTACTTTTGTATAAAATCGTTCTAACTAGGCACACGTTGTAGATAAAATGTAATTAAAATTACAACATTTAACATGAAGATCAACTAATACTAAGTTTTAGCACAAATCAACTTAAGACGTTAACGCATCTAATAAAAAATACAAAAACAAAAATAATTCAATCGGTTGGAAATAGTGAATATCGTGTTCAAATCTTTTTTAAGTTTAAAATTCACACCTCTGCAGATAAAAACAATAAAATAGTTATTTACTTTTAGTATAAAAAGTGAAAAAAAAGGAATAAAAAATAGCCACAAAACCAAAATTTAAAAATTTATATTTTTCAGTATGATGCCTATATCGAAGACAACCATATTGGTAGCATGTTTATGCTTAGCATATGCTTCTCCTTTTGTGGACGAAATTGAAAATCTGAATTATCGTTTACCTTTAACTTTGAAACCCATCAGCTACAACATTAGTCTGAAACCTTATTTAAATGAAACTCGTTCAAAGGCGTTTAAATTCGATGGCGAGTGTTACATTGAGATTCAACCACAACAAAACACTAAGCAAATTCAATTGCATATGGCAATTCTAAATGTAATTGTAAGTGAATACTTCAAAAAGGATACACCAACAGTCAAAAAACGTTTACCAAAGGCTAATCCCCACATTTTGACCGATATTGTTGTTTACAATTTAAGTGAAGAGTTGCAAGCTGGTGTATCCTACATTTTACATTACGTATACACCGAAAGTATGGACGATGATATGCACGGTTTCTACCGGAGTTCTTATAAAACTTCAAAAAATGTCACCAAGTAAAGTGTACAAACAGCGGTACCTATGTTCTGTTACTTTCACTACGAGAAACTTTTCACGCGAAACATGTGATATGAAACAAAAATGCCATAAAACGAAACAAACAGCCTAGACTGTTTTTGTAACTTTTTTACGAAAACTATCTGTCACGTATAGAGTATTACTCGTAAACAAAATAAAAAAAAGATGTTTCTGTAAAGTTTTCAAGCGAGAACTTCTTACTTTGAACTGTCACTAATAAAAAGACAGCGAGATATTTAAATGTAAATATGTACATATGTATATGTATGTATAAAATTTTGTGATAAAAATACAGAAAAGGTAAGAATATATTGATGAAATATATTTTATTATTGATTTAGCTCTTACAAATTGGTTTAATTGTTTTAATTTAGTTTAGTTTTTGAATTTTTGTTATATATGTATGTATGTATGTTAAATTTTTTTCCTCCCTTTTATTTATGGATTCGGTTTGTATTTATCTATATATATAAAAGAGTAATTTTTTTTTTTTTATTTTGATGAAAAGCACTTTTTCAACGTTTAAGTTCCTTTTTGTATTTGGCAAAATGACGTTTGCCGGGTCAGCTAGTTTGCTTATATTTTTTTTAAAACACTTTTTAAATTTTCAGTTTTCTTTAATTTTTTTAGTTTTATATTTTCTGAGCTTTTGGACGCACAGTTTATATGTACATATTTGTTTTCCTTAGATTTAAACAATTTTGTTATTTTTCGTTATTAGTTACAGAAACAGTTTTTTCTCACATTTCGAGAAACGATGGCAAGTTTTGTTTCATCACTTTTCCATGCGAGAAGTTCTCACTAAAGTTAGAGAACGAGGGCACAGATAAGAAAAGTTTAATTAGAAAAATATAATTTTTATATTCAATATTTTTTTTCTCAGGTGGCTTGGTGCTACCCAATTCGAAACAAATCACGCCCGCCGTGTCTTTCCCTCTTTTGATGAACCTAAGTTCAAGGCTACCTTTAATCTCTCTTTGACACACCACTGTAGCTTAAAAACTACTGGTCCCACTAATCGTATTGAAATGAAGGCAGATGGGTAACAACTAATCAGTTTGCACTTTCAGCACAATTAATAAACATTAAAATTTCTTTGCAGTGAATACGAAACTGATGTTTATGCAACCACCCCAATAATGTCTACCTACATTTTGGCTTTTATTATCTCCGAATTCAATGATCGTTTTGATGGTAACTTTGGGGTTTTGGCTAGACCTGAATATTATTCTCAAACCGAATATAGTTTTGAAATTGGTAAGCTTCTGCTTAAGACCATGGATGATTATATGGGTATTCCATACTACGAAATGGGCGTTAATAAAATGCATTTGGCCGCTATTCCCGATTTCTCTGCTGGTGCTATGGAAAACTGGGGTCTCTTAACATTTAGAGAACGTGCTTTATTATATGATGAAGAACACAGCTCTTTGAGTTCAAAACAATTTATTGCTACTGCTGTGGCTCACGAGCAAGCTCATATGTGGTATGGCGATTTGGTAACCTGCGATTGGTGGAGTTATACCTGGTTAAATGAAGGTTTCGCTCGATATTTTGAGTATCATGCTACCCATATGGTACGTCAAAACATTGAACGAAAGTTTTCGAATGTACATACATTCGAAGAGCTAAATAAAAACGTTTAATTCATTTTAATAGGTTGACAAATCTTTCGATTTGGACAAACAATTTGTTGTTGATCAAATCCAATATGTTATGGGTATGGATGCCACTAACAGCACAAACCCCATGAGTGACGAAAATACCAACACTCCCGCTGATTTGGATCGTATGTTTAATTCCATTACGTACAATAAGGGCGCCACTTTCATTCGAATGACAAAATATATTTTAGGAGAAAAGAAATTTCAGGACGCAATGACTGAATACCTTGAAACTCAGTACGTTTTAGTTTTTTCAGTTTAAAAATTTCAGAATATACAAACATTCATTTTACACTTTAGTCAATACAGCAACACTATACCCTCAGATCTCTTCAAAATTTGGAATAGCTATTGGCCCACTAAATATGACGTATATGCTGAGAGTTACTTTGCCTCATTTACCACCCAAGTAGGTTATCCAGTCGTTACTTTTAATCGTACCAGCGATACTGCAGTACAAATCAC
>NDXZ01051289.1:0-15246 GCA_003055125.1 Paykullia maculata
CTTGCAGTTTTATGTTGACAAAAATACATTTTGTGTGAGTATTATTTAGTTTTTTCAAAATTTTCTAATTTTCCGGCAAACTTTTCCTAACTTTCTTTACGTCAAAACCTGGCTTGGGCTATTTCAAACATTTAAAAAAAAATTAGCCAAATCGGTCCAGCCGTTCGCAAGTTATGCGCTTACCAACGAACATCATTTCATATTTATTTATATAGATTACTAAGTAAGATGTGACAATTACCATTAGCCTTACCATCCTGTATTTATAGTTTGCTTGTGATTATTTTATACATTTTTTATGAAAAAAAAAACATTTTCAATATTTTGGTTTTATTTATTAGTTTATTTAAATCTGTGTTACAAGAGAAAAATTATTTCTACGCTTATAAAATATGTTTGTATGTGTGTAAATGTAAAACCATTTTTTTCTTCACTTTCCTTTTACAAAAAAAAAAAAATAAAAAAATTAAACTTGCAAACTTATGTCCCTATAACAATATTTTTCTCTTCATAATAATATAATAATTGTCATTAAACTTTCAATATTTTTGCAAACAAAAGGAGAGAGAGTTGAAAATATTAAAAATGTGCTAAAACATAAAATTGCATATACATACATACGTTTGTATGTATATCTTTTACCAAAAACTCTATACATATCTATGCATTGAAGCAATGAGTTTGTTAAATTTACTTTTTCTCCCCTTCCTTAGACATAGTTTCAGCTCTAATTTCTACTAAACTTCACAATAAATTATATAATATGGATTTAGTATATGTCCTCGTACTCGTACTCGTCGTCGCCGTTTAAGTTGTTGTTCTTGCCTTTTCTCATTTATTTATTTGTTTGTTTGTTTTGCTGTTTTGGATTTGTGTGTGTTGTGTGTGCGACAGCCGTTGTCGTTGTTAAAAATTTGCATAAGTATGAGAGTTATATGAAGCTCTAGCACATAAACATTCTTTTTTATGAGGCACAACAAAAAAAAAAAAAAAAAAAAAAAAAAAAAAAAAAAAAAAAAAAAAAAAACAGAAAAACAGAAAAAAGAAAAAAGAAAAAAGAAAAAAGGAATAAAGAGGAATTTTATATACCCAAAAATTTTCCCTTATTTTTTATGTATAATGTACATGTATGTATATGTATGTATGTATGTGTGTTGTGAGAGGAAGAGTGTGCAAATAACCTATAGAATAAGAAAATGTTATAGAATGTGTTGCCGATCGCTAATATACATAAAAAGGCTATTAACTAATACAGAATAGACGGTTTCTTTTTAATAAATTTTCTTTTAATAAAACAATTGCGCTAAATATTTTTAGTTAAAGAAAATTTTTCGCATATGTAAAATTAAAAAAAAAGAATATGTCACACTATGTTTGTAAAGAAAGTTATTCATTTTGGGATAACTTCTTTTTAATTCAACAATAATTTGTTTTAATTAACCATATTTATTTTAAACATTATGTACTAATTATTTTAAGCAAAGAGTTGAAGAAGTCGTACTACTATATTATTTTATAGTAAAGAACTATTTGGAAAAAGCTTACATTAATGCTGTAAAAATCAACGGTAGTAAAAAAGTGTTTCTTTATGCCTTATCTTGTTTGTAAATGGCTTAATAGTTGTATGTACAAGACAAGTACTTAGCTTAAGTTTTTTACATAAAAAGTTCTATTAGTATTGACATAAAGAAGCCATTTTATTTTGTTTGACAAAATTGTCTTTACTTTTTCTATAACTTTTGTTACTACCTAATGTAGGTAAATTAAAATGATTGCAAAAAGAAAACTACTTTTAGAATGCATTTTAAGAGCAATATTTTAACAAACACACTGACATTTACTATATGTTTACTCCAGAACTAAGAGAACTTAATTACAATTACACCAAATGTGCAATTGAGGTTTTAAATACAACTTTATGTTATTGTAATTAAAATTTTTTTTTTAGACATAACTTGTAGTTGAAAATGTTTAATTACAAATTACGGGTTATTGTAAAGTAGCAGCATTTTATAGTTTTTTTAAAAAAAACAATTTAATTAAATTAATTATTTATTATTATGTATTTTTTTTTGAAGTTTTTGTAATTGATAATTTTTGTAATTAAATATTTTTTTTTTAAATTGCGAAGAAAGTAATTTTTTATAATAACTTAATGAAAGCTCTACTTTTACCAATAACGTGTAGTAAGTATTTAATTTTTTCAATTACAATTACCAGTAATGTGTAGTAGAGGTTTTTTTATTATTATGTATTACAACATCTTGAAAACTAATTTGCAAAGTATAATGGAGATCAGGCAGATATATATTATATTGCAAAGTAAAATATCAACGATACATATCGATAGTGCGGATTTAGCTTAAAACAGTTTAGCGGATTAGGTACCAAAAAAAGAAATATTTTTACTCCTTCCCCGAGTCTGGTAATGGTATGTAGGATTTTTGCCATTATTTTAAGCAATTTTTATGCAAAATTGTTGTATATTTTAATACGTATTTTGTGGGGTTTTCTTTCTTTAGAAACTTATGCTTCTATTGTTTAAAAAAATATAAATTTTTACAAATTTATTTCTATATATTTTTTGTTACAAAAACTTTTGTGGGATTTAATTGTTTTCAACATGAGCTTTAGCTTAAGATTGTTCAACTGAAATGTATATTAAATTGCCCCTAAAGCAGGACAATATTAAAGATATGTTTATAATTCACTCGCAACCATTTCTAATTTTGTAAAATCTTAGAAAAAAATATATTATTTATATTTAGAAATTTGATGTCATAACTGCAATTAGAACATAACCATTACCATAATTTTTGATTCCCTATTAAAAATATTTCGTAAGAAATGTCTTTAAAGGAGAAAAAAATAATAAAAAAATAAATAAAACAACACCTACGCTTCAAATATAAATTCTAACAGACACATGCACAAACATACATACATACGTATCCATATATACTAATCCTTACACCAAAACCAATAGAATAGTCACCGACTGGGCTGCTTCTATAATAAATGCTCTGCGAACTGATGACATCTTGAAATCCCATGACGCAAGAATAAATTTAAAAAAACGAACAAATAACAAGAAAAATTAAAAAGAAGTAAATGAAACACAACCAAAATTGAAACTGAAAAAAAAAATTCACAACTCATATACATCATATGAAATGCAGATAAAAAAACTTCATACAAATATACTACTATGTAGTACACTGAGAGAAATCTAGTTTAAATGTGTTTTTTCCTCTGGAATATTAATAAGCAAAATATGTAAAAAAACAAAAATTAGGAATAAATATTCTAATTTGACAACATGGGACTGTTTAACATATGTTGTAAAACATGTTGCTAAGAATGCATTCTGTGTGAAATTTTTGTTTTAATAAACTACTTGGTGATGCATAAAAATTTGAAAAAATTTTAGGAACACATGTTACTACAACTACATAATAAAAAAAATTTGTATATCAAACTCACATTTAAACTTTTAAGCCAAAATATCATGATGTTGCCACACAATAATGGAGTGCCCAGAAATTTTTATAATTAAAAACTATTTTTTATATAAAAAAAAAATACCTTAACCTTAATTAAACAACTTTTGAAATCAAACTAATATTTTAGATTTATTTTTTAAAATTAATATCAAGTCGTTAAACCGAATTCAGCCATTGTGTCTGAACAAAAATTTTGTCCAGAATTTTTTTGAACTTAATACAAAAAAAATTCGTTCGAACAAAATTTTTGTTTAGACACAATAAGTAAATTCAGCTTTAGTCTCAATTTACAAAGCAGAAATTGAAAGGCAGACAAACGAAGTTTGTAGGCGAAGGTTCGAAAAGGTAAAGTGTGAAACAAGAATTGATACAATGTCTGCCTTTCAATTTTTATTTTGTAAATTGGAACTTAGCAATGCAATTAATAAATACAATATTCTTACGGCCATATGTATAATGAAAAATTGGCAAGAAGTTAAGACAGAGTTAAATTATAATACACTTACAAACTGTAGATAGCAAATTGCTTAACTCTTGTTATAGTGAAATTTTTGCCTTGTATAAAACAGCTGTTCAGTATTATGGAGGGAAAAATAGAATGCCACAATCAGGGATGATGTAAAGCTAAAATCAAAGACAATATATATATTGTCTTTGCTAAAATTTTGCCAATTTTTTTTGCATTACAATGTGGCTTTGCTAATTTTCAGAGTTGATTTTTTAAATTTAGCATCCGATAGAAGTTTTTTTTACTATACATGAACATAATGTCAAAGAACTGTTAAGGTAAAACGACATTCTAGTTGGCAGCTCTTTATATGCAGTGTATAAACTGTGGCTAAATTTTCATTATACATATGGAGGTAAGCACCTTTCTTAAACCGACTGTCTTTACAGCATTTAACTTCTTTGTTTAGTTTAATTATTTAAAGCCAAAATCCCAAAATCCTTTCATCATTGAGATTTGACTTAAGTAATTTGAAAGTTTAGGTAATTAAAAAAAAAAAATTTTTTTTTGTCTTACATTTTATTAAATCCTTTTCTTTAAATACTTTTAGAAAAAAAAATTCGTTGTGTATTTTTCATTTACTTTTTATCGTATATTTTCTTTTAGTGTTGTATTCACAAATATTTTTGTTTTTCCTGCAAATGATCAATTTATTTTTCTTTTAAATAAATAAAAAATTAAAAATATAAAACAAAACGAATTCTGTCAAAACTTTAGACAAATATGATTCATATTGTATCTAAACATGTTTATGTTTAGGAAAAAAAATGTGTTTTTGAACTTATGACCGAAATACGCTTAAACACGTTCAAGTATCTCATACGATGTTAGAGTATTATTAATAAAAGATGAGTTTTTTTTTTACTGCTGCAAATGACAAAATAAGAACATCAGATAGAGGGGAACAAATATTAAGTGCTTTTTTTCGAGAAAAACCTACAAACAAAAATGTTTAGCAGAACTAAAGATTTAATAAAGAAAATATTGCATTTTGAATAATAATGAGTTTACATTTAGTGTGGCAAAGCTTGTACAAGTAAATATTAGTTTTAAAAAATTATTTTTTAGCTACATAATATTACCAAAAAGTTTAAATGCTTCTGAGTTATTTCTTTTTAAATAATGTACATTCATACATAAAAATGCCGCTGGTTTTTTAACAAACTTGAAAACTAGTTAAATATATTAACATTTTTATTAACCTTATTAACCATATTCTAAAAAAATTTTAATTACAAATCCATATTAGTTGAATATTTTTCCAAGAAAATAAATACATACATACATATATATATTCTTTAAAAAACTTTTACATAAATGTTTTACGGAAAAATATATTTTGCCTGTGAATTTCTTTAAACTTATATAAAAAATAATTTTAAATTAAAAACTTAACAATCCTAAGTAAGACAAAAAAAACAACAACAATGATTTGCATACCGGAAATAGAGAAGAGAGAGTGAGAGAGTAAAAAAAACATTAGAAATTACAATTCGAAATATGTACCTACATTTTTTATACCAACAACACACTTGCCCATGTAATACACTTAAATACCAAAACACACACGCATATCCACATACATACAAACATCCACAAACGATTGACATATAAACCTATTAAAGTTTCTTACCTCAATTATTTTGGCATAGACCAACAACAGCTACAATAACTGTAGCAGTAAAACACACAAGCACAATGACATGAATAACAAAAATAGCAATAAAAAATTAAAAAAAAAAATTCAAGATACGAGAGAGGCCTTTAAAGGGACATTAAAGCTTAGAGAGGGCTTTGAAAATAAGTGACTTTCTTGATTTGAATTGATTAAAAGTCTTATAGAGCAGCAATTAGGAACCAATGTTATAAAAAACATGCTTTCTTTTGTTATTAAACTTCTCGTTATTACCCTCGTACATAATAATAACAGTTTTGTGATTATTTTAAAAACATATGTATTTCCCTGTCGTTTAGTCAACGTTAAGTCTCTCTGTATTTATGTATGTGTATGTATGACTGTTTCTCTGTCCGTCCATCTACTGCTGGTTTGGTCTACGAAGTTACTTTTAAACCATTATAATAACAACAACGACAATAGCACAAAAAAAAACAACAAGAACAAAACTTAAAGTTGAACTAACAACAGCAAAAAACAAAGAAAAAAATAGCTGCAGGATATATTTTCTTGTCTGTGTACGTGTACAGGAAAAAAAAATAAAAGGAAGTTAGAAAAAGTGTAAGTAAAAATATTGAAATAGAATGTACTTACCTTTATGAGAAATAAGCAGATGTGTACTCTTTTTTTCTATTCCAATTAGACTATTATCTGTTAATAAAAAAACTATATCAACTCCTACTTTATATTGGGTTATATAAATTTAAAGAGTATTGCAAAAGTACCGTTGAGCTTACACCTTTGCTTAACTTGCGTACATTTTAGCAAAACAAAGTACCATATATTTTGATTATGTTTAAAAGTTTATTACCCAACTCCTTTATGCACAGGTATGAATAAAAGATGGAAAATGAGTAAGCAAAAACTTAAAAAAGAGAATAAAACAATATCAAACATATTTTAAAATATTTCCAGACACCAGTGTTGCCACAAAGTTAAATTTTTTATATTATAAAAGTTAAGTTTTTTTTTATTAAAAATTACATGTTATTTACCCTTACAACAGTTGTTGGTGCTTATGAAAAATAAAATACAATTTTTTACTCCACATTACAACTTAAATTCTTTAAATAACGCATTCGTTGGATAAAAAAGTTTAACATAAAACACGTTATTAATTTGTGTAAAAGAATAATTAAAAATGTTCTTAACAGAAGCGATCACTAAAAACGTGTTATTATATCAACGAGATTGAATTTTGTAAATGTGTATGTATAAAAATGTAACATGTAAACTACACCTGAAATAAATCTTAGCTCATTATCTTCATTATGTAGTTTTCTTTAATCTAAAATCCCTATTTTAACGAAACTTTGTAGAAATATGTAACTCCTCTAACAATATGATTAAACAATTATATGATTAAAAATATGGGCACTGCCACTTTCATATAAAGTAATTACTCTTTTTAGCTACTTTTATTTAAGCGATGTTTATAAAACTCTTACATGCATTAGGGGATTTTTAGCAATACAATTAAGTGATTGAATAACTGGAAAGTTCCCCTCCCATATTAATTAAATGCTGCTCTCGTGGTACTTCTACTTAACCAATTTTTATAAAATTTTGAACATACACAATCAGAATGAGAAAGATACTATTTATAAACTTCTTACTTTTTTTTTTTTTTTAATAGTCGAAAAGTGAGAACAATAATAAAATGACGAAATATAACCCAACGGCATCATTGCCAGACAAATACGACACACATACATACAATTATATTCCTTTACAAATACATTGTTAGTTATCCGTACATACACACTTGTAACTAACTATTTGCTGTGTATGAGAAGAATATGTAGTTAAATAGAATTAAAAGAATTTATAATGACAATGGCGTCAAACGACAATTTACAGCAACAATAAAGTTAAAAAAACGACTATAGTTTTCTATTGTTGTTGTTGTTGGTTGTGTTTACCTTTTTGTTTGTGTCATTTTTATTGTTATTACAAAAGAATTTGTTTTTAATGTTCTTTTTTTGTTGTTGTTGCACAAAATGTTTGCATAATAATAAAAATTAAGTTAATTTTCTTGTTACATTAAATATATTCTCTCCCCTGGCCTTTTTCTTTGTGTTACTAATTATTTTGTATGACATTTTTCAATTAAATAATTGCTAAAAGAAAGAAGAGTTATACCCGTATTTATAACAACAATTTAGTATGGAGTTAGCATAAGTGTCATTTTTAATGTATTTTTTATCCATTCTGCTAAACTCATGTTAACTTAAAATCAAACTCTTATTATTGGCAGCTAGAAATTCATTATAAATAAACTGTTTGCCAACACTTTGCTTAGCCTTATCGGCTTGCAAGTGAGCAGAAAGTTGTGTGCGATGTATACGTAGTTTCTAATTTTTCGTTATAGATACGGCTGTTAATGTTTAAGAATGCGGTAAAGGAAAATAAATTAAATTTGGCCAACAAGGTACTTAAGTCAATATTTCCGAAGAGTGGTGTATTTGAATTATTGGTATTAGTTAAAAAAGGTCTGCATATTTAATAAAATCTCTTTGGACTATGACTGACTTTGTTTCCTTACAGTTTTGAAAAGTGTTTAATTTTAATGGGCCATATTCATAGTTATGAACTAAAGTCGGTTCTTTTTAAAAACGACTTTAAATTAAAAACCTTTTATTGACTCTTTTGCTATTATAATCAAAAATAAAGTATGTTTTAAATTAAACCAGCTTTAAATTTGTTCATACAAATTGTTACAAAATATGAGCAAGTGGGAACTCTGATCAGCTGATTTTGTTATTGTTGACGAATGAAACAAAAAATGCCAAAAATTTTAAAAAATTGTTTATTTATTTGAAAAAAAAACAAAAATTAAAATTAAAAACAACAGTTAAGTTAATTTTACACACAAAAAAATTAGGGAAGCAATGGGGCTGCTGTCTTTTGCAAAAGACTGTTGGTTTTGCTTCGGATATTTTTAAGTTAAAAGTCGACTTTTGCGTTAAACATACTTATATTTTAACTGGTCTATAGTATACAAAAAGCATACTTTTAACAAAAGTATACCTTTAATACTTTAAGAGTTTAAAGGTATACTTTTGTTTAAAGGTATACTTTGTTTATGACTATGATTAGGGGCCAATATGTTTTTCTTATCATTTAGCAACAAATAAAATCAATTCAAAAAGGTTGTACAATGTTTGGCAAAATTATAGAACAAAATTGATTTAAAATATAAAACAAACCCAATATATAAATAAATCCATATAAACATACACTTAAGTAAGAACCTTTTTGATTTGTCAACATGAAGCTTAAAATTGTATATGACCTTATAATGAAACATTTTATATGTTGCTAATTGGGTCTTCATTATCTACATACATATGTACATATGTGCAAGTTCAACAGTTTTCTTTTAAGTTCATTTCGACATTTAGTCATATTTTGTTTTGACAAAAACATAATTTCTTAACAAATAAATCTTTCCTCTGCGATAATTTATCAAATATCGATGATTAATCGCTGAATAGAAATTCGATGGTAACCAATGTTCAGTATTAGAATCATCTTTTTCAGAAATTTCCCAAAATTCTGAATGTGTTGCGGTTAAAAAATTTAATGTGTATAAAATTATAACAAACATTTTAACATCGTAAGTCAACATGATTTGAAGTGGTATAAATAAATAAATAAATAAATTTTTAGTAAATGTCGTATATTCAACTTCATTAACTTGTTGTTAATGCCAATGTTAGTTGTTTTGTGTTCTAAATATTATAAAGTATTGACAAGTTAATAAGAAAGAAAAAAAAACAAAATAAAATAAATAAAAAGCAGCATATGTTAATAAATTATGCTTAGCTTGACAATTTATATAAATTGAAATTGTAGAAGTCAGCCACAGAGGCGTCTTTGTCAAAGAAAACAAAGGGAATCCGGAAGTATGGAGAAAATTAAAATACCTAATGAAGGTCTTTGGGGTTTTTTCAGTTTTTTAAGTCAAACGATTGTTCGCTTAAAATCTGGCCACTTGAAAGTGTAACCCCCATATTCATAAACAATTTTTAAGTTTATTGAAGGTTTATTGAACGAAATTTTCATACAAAAACCGTTCAATAAACTTTCAGTAAACTTAAAAATTGTTTATGAATATGGGGGTAAATATTTATTGAAAAAAGTGCTTTAAAATAATTTTAAAAAACAAACTGATACTTTTTCATAAAAAAATAATAATTATAAAAAAAAAAATAATAAATTCTGGTCCAATTTGACATTTGACCCTTTACCACAGTTGACAAGGGAATATATAAGTTTGTCATTCCGTTTGTAATTTCTACAATATTAACTAACGAGATATAAGCAAACAAAAAATTTTTTTTTCTTACACAAATTATTTTTTTGTATGTTTTTATTATATTTGTATGTAAGAGATGCCTTTTGGGGAATTTCAAAAGAAAACATTTTTTCTAGATATATAGACTAAAATTAATCTCATAAAAAATCAAGTTTTTTAAGCCTTTCGGACATGTAAATCCATGCGTACATACATAAGTAGAAGGGTATATAAGATTTGGCATAGGCCAATATAGCGCTCTTACTTGTTTTAATTCTTTTGGTATGTCAGCATAGTCGTTTACTTGCAAACTAATTTAGTACTTTTTTTGTAAGCTCTTATTTTAAGGTAAACTTGCTGGCGTATTTAAATAAATTTGCCGACAAGTTCTTAATGTTAAACTTTATATGTATTAAAAATAATGAAGTTTGATTTTTAAAAGTGACCGCAAAAAACGTTCAGCTGTGCTATTGAGTTCACCTGGCTCAGCTCTAAGTTTCTTTTATTAACTTTTTGTTTTACTTTTATTTTTGATCCGTGCCTAGAGGCAGAATTTCTATTTTCTTTGTGTTACATTACAAATCAGCTGATTTTCTAACTACAAAAAATTTAAAAAAAAACTTATAAAAGTTTTTGTACAATTTATTTTTGGAAAGCAAATAAATAATACACGAAAAAACATTCTAAAAGCAGAAACTTTTGTACCTTTATCTAAGAAAAAGTTATATATAAAATAATAATAATTATTCAGCGCTTTAACAGAAGAAGTCACCGCAAAAATATAATAACAGAACGGCACGTGACAGAAAAACAACAACAACAACAACAGTACATCAAGCTTAATGGAGTCTATTTTTTAATTTTAGCAGGTGTTTTTCTCAACATTTTTTTTCCGTTAAACTTTAACGTTTTTTGTACCAGTTGTAAGCAAAGGCTTTGATTTTCCTAAAAACTTCTTGCCGTAAATGACGCTTTTGGGAAAATTATAACCATAATTTTAAATTTTTAATGATGTATAGAATTAACACGACTAAAAGCTGTGTTAAACTCTTGCGCTTCACTGGAAGTTTAAAAAGCAATCCCAGCGGAAAATGAAAACAAACAAAAACAAAACCCTTTTGTCTTCCCTTAAAAAAAAAGGTCAGTTAAAGCGTACATCTAGATCTTTAAGAAGAAAGTTTAGAGGAATTCTAGAAGGCTTTTAAGGAAAAGTAATTTTAAATGGTATTCAATATGTAATTAAGAACACAAATAATAAAATAAAATGAAAAGCCTTCTAGAAGAGTTTTAAGGGAAGGCATTTAAAAATGAGATTTCAGATCTCAAGGACCTTCCAGAAGGTCTAAAAAGTAAAGACCTGTTTATATTAATTGCTGAGAAAAAAAGGTATCGTCGTCTATTTTACACATTTTGCAATTCTGGAAAAATTTTGAAAAAACTTTAAGGACTTATCGATAATTTTTTTTTTATTTAAATTTTAATACCCCGCCTTTTTTGCATTCTTTGTAAGATGGTTTTATTAAAGAAATTGTTTCCTTTTTTTTCTATTATACTCCGTTTCTGAACTTTCTTTTATTTAAGAAAAAATACAAAAAAAAAAGTTTATTTTTCTAAACCATTTTTCATTTATCCATCTTCCCCTCTTTATAATATAAAAAATATTATTCTTTATTTTACACCTTAAAATTTTATATTTTTTTTTAGCAAATATTTCGTAATTTTTCAATTTCTTTCATAATGTTTGTCTATGGTAGCAGTTTTTTCAATAGTGTCCCACATCCATAATTCTGCTGAAAGTGCATTAAAATTAGTTGAAAAACATTTAACGGCTATAAAACGAAGTGTATGTATATTTTTGGCCAGTAGTTAACTTTGGTACTAATTGTTGTCTTCATATCGTTGCAAGTCGTGTAGAGAAAAATAATCGAAAATATGAAGACTTTTACTTTGTTTGTTTGCGTGTGTTTGGTGTTCTCTGTCGTGGGAGATACCATACAGTTGGAGCCTTCGGAAGGTATTTTAATACCAGCTCCTGTCGCTGAGTCATTGCGTTTTGCCCGTTCAGCATATGGTGGATATTCGGCTGCTCCCTCATATTCACCTCCATCTTATTCTGCACCTGCTGCTCCAACTTATTCATCTCCTCCTGCTCCATCTTATTCGTCACCTCCTGCTCCATCTTATTCTGCACCTGCTGCTCCATCCTATTCAGCACCTCCTGCTCCATCTTATTCAGCACCTCCTGCTCCATCTTATTCAGCACCTCCTGCTCCATCTTATTCTGCACCTGCTGCTCCATCTTACTCGTCACCTGCTGCTCCATCTTATTCGTCACCTGCAGCTCCATCTTATTCATCACCTGCTGCACCATCTTATTCATCACCTTCTGCTCCATCTTATTCTTCGCCTGCTGCTCCATCTTACTCATCACCTGCTGCTCCATCTTATTCATCACCTGCTGCACCATCTTATTCGGCACCTGCCGCACCTTCGTATTCTGCACCAGCTGCACCATCCTACTCAAAACCATCTTCTCCGTCATATTCATCATCTTCTTACTCTGCACCAGCATCACCCTCATACTCGAAACCCTCATCTTATGCAGCTCCTGCTGCCCCTTCATACTCGGCACCAGCTGCCCCTTCATACTCAGCACCAGCTGCCCCTTCCTACTCTTCTCCAGCAGCACCATCATATTCAAGACCATCTTTACCATCATACTCGAAATCGTCATCCCCATCATACTCAGCACCTGCTGCTCCTTCATATTCAGCACCTGCTGCTCCTTCATATTCAGCACCTGCTGCTCCTTCATATTCAGCACCTGCTGCTCCTTCATACTCAGCACCTGCTGCTCCTTCATACTCTTCATCATCCGCACCATCATACTCTGCACCAGCCAGTCCTTCCTACTCTGCTCCTGCAGCACCCTCATATTCAGCACCTGCAGCCCCTTCATATTCAGCACCTGCAGCCCCATCATACTCTGCTCCAGCCGCACCGTCGTATTCAAGACCATCGGGTCCCTCATATTCCAGACCATCAAGCCCCTCATATTCCAGACCATCAAGCCCCTCATATTCAAGACCATCTGGTCCCTCATATTCAATGCCTTCGTATTCTTTGGCATCTCCATCTCCCGCCTATTCAGCACCGGCTGCTCCCGCCTCATATCACGGATCATCATCATCCATGCCAGCACCACCATGCCCCAAAAACTATTTATTCAGTTGTCAACCCAAATTGTCTCCAGTACCTTGTACTGCTTCTGCTCCATCTTCATCTCATTCCGGTGCTTATTCCCACTATGTGCCACAATACGCTATTCCAGTTGTAAAGGAACTGTATTAAACATGTTGTTGTTTGTCGGCTTTTATCAGATAATAAAACATAAATTTAGGACCAATAAAGTGCATTTATAAAAAAAAATCCAGATTTTTATTCATTCTTCAGGTTTTTTTTTAAGGTTGGTAGCAAATTATTGTTATCATTTCTTTCCTGGCAATATGTTGCTTAACTTAAGCTTAAGTTGGAAGGTTTAATGTAAACTTTAAATGAGGAAAATTAAAAATTAAGCATTTTATTAACGAAAGATGCAGTTTATTATCAATTCAAAAAATGTCCTTGTTCTTAACTTTTGTTTCACATGAAAATTGTAATAATTTTTCGAATTTTTCAAATTTTTTTAAAAAGTTTTCGAGGAGCAAACATGTTTAAGTAAATATAATAAAAGTATCCCTTGGAGTTTTCACAGTGTTCACAGAAGAGTTGACACGTTAGACAACTGTATGACAGTTTAACACCTGCGGGAAAATTTAACTTAAAAAAAGTCCCTAAAACAAACATTTTTTTAATAAATGCAAAATTTTTAATAAAATTTTTGAGACTTTTGTTTAACAAAAATGTTATGGAAACCTTTTGTTTCTTTTATGTATATTTTGTGGTCTAATTATTTTCCATACTCCTAAGATCTGTTCATAAGTTTCCTTTAATAAAAAATATTTTTAATTCTTGCCTTTAAAAACTAAAAATGTTAAAATCAAGTGGCATTGACCTAAATAATTCCTCTATTGCCACATGTGTTTGTGTGTATGTGGTGGGTGTATATGAGACATGGAGAGAGAGAGAGAGATAGAGAGAAAGAGAGACATAAAGTAAGGACGTAAAGGAGTGAGTGTGTGTGTGTGGTTATGTTTGTGCATTAAAATATGGACAAGGTCTTTAACAGTCATACACCTTTCGAAAATTAAATATAAACAATTTCATATATATGTGGGTAATTTCCCAAGATATTTAAAACGTATAATTATATTTGTAGTAATTAATTAAACACCTGTATTTACCAAAACTGTTGTTTGTCCAAGTTAAACAGAAAGTATCTAATATCCCTCATTCTCTTTATTACTTACACACATTCTCTTACTCTTTGTTTATGTATGTGTGTGTGTGTGTGTGGTTATTTTTTGGCAATTAATACTTAGTAATGTTTTATTATTGCGTGTCCTTATGAAACACAGCAGCTGCAACAAGCAACCCACCTACATTGATAAATTCAACTCTATAGAGATTAATTAACTTTACGCTTTTCTTTTTAAAGGAAACTAAATTAAAAAACGTGAATGTGAAAAAACGATGCAAAGGAAGAAAAAATGAAAAGTTAAATGTGTAGTAAAACTGTTGGATGTTGGATGTGTGTGTGTGTGTGTGTAAGCATTGGTTTAAAATACATAATACCTTGAAAAAATGTACTTTTTGCACTAAACTTTAAACTTTATTAGTAGAGAATTTATAAAAGTTTTTCTTTTAAATGAGAAATAATTTAACGAAAATTTTAAAGTTTATAATTTTTTTTTAAAATTAATACAGATTTGTTTTAAGCCTATTCTCCAAAAAAAAAAGTACTACAATACTTTTTAGGTACCATTTTTACTATAACTTTCATCTCCGATAAGCTGCAGCAGTTGGCTAAAATCATGCTACCGTCTGTAAACATTCGTTTACAGGTTAAAGTTGGGTGTAAAATGAAATATGAAAAATAATAAAAAAAAAATAACAGAAACAAGAGCCACAAGTAAAATATTTATGTAAAGAATTTTTACACCCCCCAAGTTGTTGTTAATTACTTTATGACAAGGCGTTATTGCACTATGAGAGCAACACTAAGCGAAGAAGGAAAACTTGGGAGTTGAAATGGTTGTTGTTGGTTGTTTAATGGTTGACTGGCTTTTTTATACCCTTCACACACACACATGTGTTAAGG